>JAFFST010050072.1:74170-97812 GCA_022414735.1 Noturus placidus | reverse complement strand
ATATGTGAGTGTGTGATCAGATATGGCACTTGCACTCCAAACAAGCGTCCTATTCAGAGAGGCTCCTGCTGCGATTCCTGCTTGGCTGGTCTCACACTCGTGTTGTTATTATGAGCATTTGTAAATATGTACCCACATGGTTAGTGACTCACTGAGCAAACACTCGCAGCCACCTTTTTTTTTTTTTTTTCTCCCTCTGAGTGGTTCTCATCAAACGATTTGAAGGAATGCGACAGCGATTGGGAAATATTTCTGCAGAGTTCA
Organism: Noturus placidus; assembly: GCA_022414735.1. Taxonomy (NCBI): domain Eukaryota; kingdom Metazoa; phylum Chordata; class Actinopteri; order Siluriformes; family Ictaluridae; genus Noturus; species Noturus placidus. Next base: position 97,548 of record JAFFST010050072.1, on the reverse strand, counting down.
AGCTTGCTTAATTGCCTCTCCTGCCTGTGTGTGTGTGTGTGTGTGTGTGTGTGTGTGTGTGTGTGTGTGTGTGTGTTTCTCCTATTGATCGTACTTCAGGTTAAAACCAAAACAAACTCTTGGTTCCTAAGCAACGAGTCAGATATTTGCAAACCTGACATGGTTGTTGTGTAACCTAGCTGAATTGATTGGGATTTGATTGTTTTACTGCAGGGCACTGCCATGAGAGTAATGATTTTACAGTTCCATACTCGCTTGACAACAAAATAAAAATGTCTGCTGATGTCATCAAGTGGCAATGAAGGAAAAATCATGTTCTGAGGACCTCAGAAAAAGAGTTGTTGATGCTCATCAGGCTGGAAAAGATTACAAAACCATCTCTAAAGAGTTTGGAATCCATCAATCCACAGTCAGACAGATTATGTACAAATGGAGTACATTCAAGATCACTTTTACCCTCCCCAGGAGTAATCCCCAGGAGAGATCCCCAAGATCTCTCCAAGAGCAAGGAGACGAAGTCACAAAGGAACCCAGAGGAACTTCTAAGCAACTAAAAGCCTCTCTCACATTGGCTAATATTAATGTTTATGGGCCCACTATCAGGACAACATTGAAAAACAATGGTGTGAATGGCAGGATTGCAAGGAGAAATCCACTGCTCTCCAAAAAGAACATTGTTGCCCATCTGCCGTTTGCTAAAGATCACTTAAGCAAGCCAGAAGGCTTGTTGAATGAGCACAAGGTGTGAAGCACTCAGCGTGTACACTCTACTTACCAGACATGTTGAATTTAAAAATTTTAGGGTGAGGGAATTAGATGTATGTTCCCAATGCTGTGATTGGTCAGTATCAAGCAGCCATTTCCCATAACACTTATCCCACATGGGGTCATAGGGGAAAACTATCCAGGGCACAGGGCAGGGGACACCCTGGATAGGGTGCCAACCTATCACAGGGCACAATCACGCACAGACAATTTGGAAATACCAATCAGAATATAGTGCATGTCTTTGGACTGGGAGAGGAAGAAGAGTACCTGGAGGAAACCCCTGAAGCATGGGGAAGCTCCGTGCACACAGGGCGGAGCCGGGAATCGAACCCCCAGACCTGGAGATGCGAGGCATCTGTGCTAACCGCTAAGCCGCCATACAAATGGCAGAGCTGAAAGAGCTAACATATGTAGAATAAGTCAATATGCTTTGTTACTGACACAAACAAGTAAGACCACTGTTTTAATTCAAATGCTTATTTATCTGTTCAAATGCCAGTTTCTCTCCCCTTTTAACATCACTGTTGTCCTGAGAGTGACGTATGGAGTAGAATGTGTAGCTGGACTAATTGTTCACCTACAAAAGTGACCTATAGTTTATAGTTGGCATCACTAATAAATGAGCAAGTCAGTGTAATGTATCCAAAGCAAAGTCAATATTTCCTCAACATGGAGTGGTTTCACCAGAGATAAACAATATTCTTTTATAGCTTCAGAATTCACATAGATCATGTGTAATGTAAACACTTCCACCTTCTCTATGAGCAATCATTAATCTCCACAAATGTAAAGGTATCACAGGCTTTTGTTTGGGATACAAAGACCTTTTCTGCTCATGGTTTTATTTCCAGAAACCTTGTTTTCCTGGTTCTCTGCTACTATAGCATGTTTGCCCTATGGTAATCCCTCATCTTAACTCAGCTATACAATATAACCCCACTGTAATCATTCTTTATTCTTCTTTTGTATTGCACAACTTGCACTGCCATCATTGCTGCGTCAGTGAATCAGGTCAAAGGTGCTTCATGAAGCTGTGTGTGTGTGTGTGTGTGGGGGGGGGTTACGCTGAGCCACAAATGTGCAACAAACAACAACAATATGCTAAAATGACTTGCTCATGCTGCCAGAGAGTAAACTAATAAAATAGCATATAATTTCAGTCAAACTTACACAAACCACAAAAAAAAGCTGTGCTGCAGGATCTACAGTCTCAATTTCAGTGCTCTAAAGAGACATCAAGCAAAGAATAAAACACTCTGTGTCATGCTGTTACAGAAAAATAATCTGTCATGAAGAAGCGGAATTACTGTTACCATTAATGTTGTGGAATGTCCATGAAACAAGTTTCTGTTCTCACTTATGTTATAGCAGCTATAAACAGTCGCTCTCTCACTAGCCTATTTTGTTCCATCTCTTAAGATAAAAAATCGTAAAGCGCAATATCCTGTGGTGGAAAATGTAAAGTTATAGCTTTACCACGTACTCTTATAAAGAGTTTACACTGGAGATTTCTTCCATATATGTTAAATACACATTTTTTCATTAGAGAAAACTTTTTGTAACAATTACACATGTTTCTTAATTGGTTTACATTCAAGTCTGTGTTTAAGATTTATAAGTAAACCTATAAACAATAATGTATCAGAATGAGACATTCTGACCAATCAGCTTCAAGAATTCAGCAGCACTGTGGTATAAACATTATAAGAGCACAGAGGATATTACATCATTTGCTGCTTGAGGTCCATGCTGAAAATACACAATACAAAGGCGCAGAGCCAAGACCTTGCGAGTAATTGTCCATTGTTTTAACTTCAAGAAACGTTCTCTGTACATAGAGTAGTCCAATAAAGAAGGAAAGGAAGAGCTTTATATTACGTCCAGTCGTTTGAAAGACACTGTGATCCAGAGAGCTCTAGCAGGCAATGTGAGGTAAAAGTACACAGAGAACCAGGAAGTAACCTAATTAAATGCAAGTGTAAGTTGTCATTTTACTGCTGGAGACTGTGGATGAATGGTACAAGAGCATCCATGGCTGTAATTATTGTATCGATCCATGGCACTGCTGGTCAGCACAGCCAGCTATGGTACTGTATCATCTGTAAAACATTCAAAGTCTTATCATTTCAGCACCAGCTCACAAGAGACATCAGTTTGGCCTGACCTAAACCAGACTATTAAAAGTCATGTGTTGTCCTACAGTAGATATGGCATCTACTGCATACATCGAGATGTCCTATGAATGTCTGAGAGCTTTATTTATTTGTTTGTTTGTTTGTTTTTCTTAAAAAAAAGAGAGAATACATTTTTCTACCAATTTGGTAATCCAACCTGCTAGCTTGTTCTCCCTACAGCTGCCAATTAGTTTGAATGCTAATGGTCCCAATTGTGTTATACAATGATATTTGTATGAATTAGAGTGGTGGGATTAAATTGATGTAGGATTATATAAGGAAAGGTATAAATCGTAACCCCAGCTGTATCCTTAATCTTCATAACCTTCCATACAAATTGAGTTGTGCAAATTGTTAGGAATTGAGGTTAACACAATGCAACTGATCATACAACATTACTATGCAGCTAAACATATTAGAGAGCAATGACTGCTGTTTTGTATACATGACCTAACAGATACCATCGATCGGTTAGTAATTGTCCTGGCGTCCCGGCTACATATGGCTGATTCAATCTGGTAGCTCTGGACTCTTTTGTCCTAGCGCTCACCCTGACCATTCACAACGTCTTCCACCAAATTTAACACAAGTCTAGTTCCAACCAGTAAGCACTGAATGACCATCCATAGATTTCCAGTACTGGCTCAGTCCAACCTTACATTGTTATTCATGTATTTTAGGTCAGTCTTGGCCTGCTATTATCTGACCCATAAAATTATATCCTTTTTGAGTTCATATTCAGTTTGACTTGTTGTATACAAGCTTTCCTGTTGTCTTTTATATGAAGTTCAAATCCAGATTAAAAACATTCACTCTAGATGAAATCTTGTCACTTGCATTAGCGTGTATTGGGAGGGACGATGGTTGTAAAGCTGCCATGAAGAGATGGATGTATTTACATTCTGAGAACATCTGGCTAAGTGTCTCAGACCCCATGCAGTGGTTTGAGGGATCGGATTTGACCGTTTTAAATGTATCTTGGGTGCATTTCCACCTGCATTTTTATGTGGACAATCCCATTCTGGATATAATCCTGACAATCACCATGTGTGAAGCGACCAGGTGTAAATGGGGTCAAAATGTTACAGTGCGTTCACACACAAAAAAAAAGAGATGATGGTGTATATATCACCGAGCTGTGATTTCTTCTGCTTTCTCCTGACTCAAAATGAAGTCGAGGCTCTAGGGCATGGAGCACGCTGACTGCTTCTGAGCAGTTGAATGTGAAACATAGTGATGTTTATTCTCACAACCACAGCAGTACGTGTCCATGTGTCATCAAAACCAGAAGACACACACCAGTTTTCTTGCAGGATAACTCACACCAAAGTCTAGCCATGGTTGCGTTAAATTTCCACGAGGGCGTCAGACGGAAAACAACTTCGTTCACTGACTTCTCCTACGTATTAAAATATTACACACACGACATATTCTGGTTTTAAATGTATTTCAGATTGCCAGTCAAAATGTTGCACATATGTAATATAGGTAAGGAATAAAACACTTGGGGGCATGTTGTCATAGGAAAAATTTCTGTTATTACCCTTAAGTCCATTATTTTCCAATAACACCTCATCCTGAAGCTTTTTATAGCTCTTATACAGCAGTGGTTTGTCAACATTACAGTTTTGTTATTAAGGACACCATATGGCACTTTTTATCCATTTATAGTTACATTTAGTTCCTGTTATCGCTTACACTGTAGCATCATTCCCTCACCATCACTGCTCTGACACAAAAAAAAACATTCTCCATATTACTGATTGATTATGTGTATTCTGGTTAAATAAGTTTATTAGACTTAGATTATGTAAATCATCTGCAGTACCTGTGAATGTGCTGTTACTATAGAAATGATAACGTATTAGAATGAGCACATTAATTTTAACTTGGCAAAGCTAAATTCAGTGGAACTATGCTTTAATTAAATATAATATATAATGATGATAGTGTGTGAAATTACAGCGTAGGGGTTTCTACTGTATGCGCTTTGAGAAGCTACTTTTAAAGGCGCTATATAAAATAAAGATTATTATTATTATTATTATTATTATTATTATTATTATTATTATTATGTGATGAAAGTTTCTTTTTGTTTTGGTTTATTTTTTTTTAGTTTGCAAACTATGGTCAGCAAACGCTCAGAATGATGAACTGTGATCAGAATTCCTTTGCAGCTTTGAAACCTGTGACTACTCAGAAAGCGAGCTGGAGCACGATCACATGGAAAACAGCATGAACCTTTTTTTCTCAGACAATTAATCAACACATTGTATCAATCCTTCAAATCAAAAGTGTATACATGTGCATGCAGCTGAGGCTCATCATAGCTGGATAGCGAGTGTTTATTTTCAGACCAAAACACTGGCACTGAAGTCGGAGCTGAGGCCATGTGCTCTCTCCATATTGTAAAACACACACTGCTCCCTGCGATCACCGTCACTATTTCCGTAGGCCTCGCAAAAGGTCACCCAAACACTGCCAACTCTGCAACGTGTTGTCCCTCAGCAATGCACTATCGACAGGAAACATCTTTCGCAGAACAGGAAGTGTTACTTTCTAATTGACTTGACGTGATTCGATGAGAACTTTCTTGTGACCAATGAGCGCAAGCTTATTTTTAGGACCAACTATAAAAGCACAGTGCACTTGTTCTTTTCACGCAAAGAGCGGAGAAGCTCGTACATATACACATACACACACAGACACACACTCATTCAAACTTATGGTTTTTATACCTATTTTATGTAGTATATTAGCTTTTAGCTCCTATTTTATTGTTATTGTAATATATCATACTGTGAAAACCATGAATTTTCATGGATTACAAGTAAAAAATAACACTGGATGTTCACGTTAGCTCACAATTCAATTGTTTATCCTATAACATGGCAGCATGAATAATTATGCTGACGATGTTTAAAAGCACTTTTGGTGTCTGTCAAAACAGCTCTAAAATCTCTAGTGACATACACAAGGGTCTTACAGAACAGTGTGCAGACCTCACAAAGCATCATTAGTGCACCGCATAGGCTCCTGGACACGATGATAACACTATCAGCACCGAGGGGAAATCCAGAGGCCGTTTCAGTGGTGCTTTAATGCAGCCATGCTTTTTCAATCTTAACTGGAAAAGCACCTAGAAGAGAGCCAAGAACACCAATAACACACTGCAGAGGAGCGTGAGGCCTCTATAGGCAGACCAGAGAGACGTCGAGCCTCCTACCATCATACTGCTGGCATTGGCTTCAAGAAACAGCGGCGGTAATGACAACCATCAGCACTCCAGTAATCAGGACCCAAGTGCCGAGTCTGCACAGGCGCCATGCTCTGAAATACAGGGGGAATAACTGTAACTACTCTCTCTCTCTCTCTCTCTCTCTCTCTCTCTCTCTCTCACACACACACACACACACACACTTCATTTTGACATGATGTTCTTTGAAGGGCAAGGTTTTTTCAGTTCTGTACAAAAATGCAAGAGAAAGCTCATAGTTACATTAAAATTCATCTTTTATAATATTTCCCTCTGCTTTAATCCTTCATGTCTGGCAGATTTAATACTCCTGATGGCCCACACAGTGTCTTCTGCATTCTTTAGGTTAGGAGTGTGTGTGTGTGTGTGTGTGTGTGTGTGTGTGTGTGTGTGTGTGTGTGTGTGTGTGTGTGTGTTTGTGTTTGTGTGAGTGTGCATGAGTGTGTGTGTGTGTGTGTGTGTGTGTGTGTGTGTGTGTGAGTGTGTGTGTGTGTGTGTGTGTGTGTGTGTGTGTGTGTGTGTGTGTGTGTGTGTGTGTGTGAGTGTGTGTGTGTGTGTGTGTGAGTGTGTGTGAGTGTGTGTGAGTATGTATGTGTGTGTGTGTGTGAGTGAGTGTGTATGAGTGTGTGTGTGTGTGTGTGTGTGTGTGTGTGTGTGTGTGTGTGTGTGTGTGTGTGTGTGTGTGAGTGTAAGCACACCTCATTGTAAAAGCAGAGGGAGAAAACAAGCCGTACCCTCTGTGGTGTTATATGAGCACACCTGCGACGGGCATTTTTACAGGTATGACTAAACTTTACCATGGTGGACTGCAGCAGTAGCCGTGTGTGTGTGTGTGTGTGTGTGTGTGTGTGTGTGTGTGTGTGTGTGTGTGTGAGTCAGTGTGTATGAGTGTGTATGAGTGTGTGTGTGAGTGTGTGTGTGAGTGTGGGTGAGTGTGTGTGTGAGTGTGTGTGAGTATATGTGTGTGTGTGTGTGTGAGTGAGTGTGTATGATTGTGTATGAGTGTGTGTGTGAGTGTGTGTGTGAGTGTGTGTGTAGTATGTGTGTGAGTGTGTGTGTGTGTGTGTGTGTGTGTGTGTGTGTGTGTGTGTGTGTGTGTGTGTGTGTGTGTGTGTGTTTGTGACAAAAAAGAAAACATAAATCTCAATCGCACAATCACATACACTCAAACACTACGGACAATTTAGAGATGCCAATCAGCCTACAACGCACATCTTTGGACTGGCGAGGAAACCACTGAAGCACGGGGAGAACATGCAAACTCCACACGCACAGGGTAGAGTTGGGATTTGAACCCCCAACCCTAGAGGTGCGAGGTAAACGTGCTAACCTGTAGCTTGAAATATCTGGTTGATCATTGTCATGGTTTAATCATTTGCAAATTTGATGTGATTGGTTCCAGACTGTTTTCTGACATCACTACTAGAGCTTCTATATAATGCGCCCAAAATTATTTTTATACAATATTACTGAGACAAAAAGTCAATTTTAAATAGTAAATTAGAACTGGAACCATTTTCAAAGGTTGTATTTTAGAGAAATAAATATTTAAACTTTTTAAATCATTGTTTGTCCGTGGATTTGTATGTTTACAGATTATATGATCATCATCTGTGAGTTAGGATGCAGACAATCATGTGACTATGAAATACCAGTAGATGTCTGAGCATCTGTAAACAAGCTCATGCATGCATTTGGCTGCGTTCCCATTGATATAGCACTGATAACACTGTTTGAAGAGAGAGAACAGACAAAACTGCGCTTCTCTGCTACTTGGCTGTGGTGTAAAACACAGAGGTAAAGCTATATGTTTTCAGGACAGAGGAGGTCTCAGTAACATGACACTGTGGTGTTTTTTTGGTCTTATTAACTTCATGAGAATATGGCGGAATGATTATTTATAGCTGCTATAACGTAAGTGAGAACAGGGACTTGTTTCATGGATGTTCCACAACTATACAATGTGTGACGTGTCCTTTTATTACTAATACACTGTAGTCTTAGGCAAATTTCTGTGGTTTTAAAGGAATAAAACATTTTGAGATGTGTTGTTGGTTGATTTGAGTCTCCTCTGCTGAGAGTTTGTATTTGCATACGTGATGGAAATATGTGCAGTAATGTGTGACTCTGGTTATTGCTTCTCGTTTTTTCTACTCAGGCCGTGCAACTCAGAGTTCATAAGAATGGGAAGTTGCATTACTCATCAGAAGGGTGAAATTGAAGGACAAAGGGTTTCCCCTCTCCGGAAAGCTCTTCGTGCGATGTCAGTTCCAGTCAAGTCAAGCAAATCTATTTTATTGTGATCCAGGCCATGTACAGCTTTATATCATCTAATTGGGTTCCAAACGCATAGCCAGGGGGTCTAAATTATGTTTCATTTTCGCTACAATGATGGAAATCACCCACTATTATTAAAGTCATTATATTTATTATTGACTTTTTATATTTGATAGTTTTTAGCTTGTTTGACTGGTAAAATGAATTTTATGGGTTTAACCCAAACCTCAGCGACTCAAATACAAATTTGCCTGTACGTAATGTCAACTTGAATAACAATTTTAATATAAATGTGTTCTGTGAGTGGAACGTTTAGGAATAAAAAGCCAAAATATTATTGCACAGATTTAAATAATGAGCCTAATAATTGAATAGTTGGATTATGTTTATAAAATAAATCAGTGGAACTTCATTTACATCCAAAAAGGCTGTTGAAAGTTTGAGAACCCCTGCTCTAACGTGTTGCTTTTAACCGTTTGGTGCTTGGAGCCCTAATAAAATGTGTTCTCTGAATGGAATAACAAGCTAGAATAAAAATGTTAAAAATATTAAATCTATTCTTAAACTTTAACTTATTCTTTACATGTCTAAGGAATAAAAGACAGCAGCGAGCTATTATAGGAAAATAATGAATGAACGGATGGTGTGGCCTAATTCAGACAGAAACAATAACAGCACGACAGAAAGTGTTTTATTCCTCTTATACCACAGCAAATTGACAATGATTACAGTGTATTGTTAATTAAAGAACAGCACATCATACATTTCATCCAATTATAGCTACATTTAATGTTGTAGAACGTCCGCAAAACAAGTCAGTTCCTGTTCTCATATATGTTATATCAGCTATAAATAGTTTTCTCACCAGCCTTTTTTTCCTCACTCTTGAAGCTAATAATGCAGAAAAAAAAAGAAAAAAAAAATCAGCTTCTCATGTTAGCAAGAAACCACAAAATGTGATCTCCTCTGTGGTGACACTGACACAGGATATTTCACCTTACAGAAAATCTACAATTGATACTTTTATGTTAAATTGTTTGCCATGTGAATGAGTTATTAGTATAGATATCATGTTAGCATATTAAAACTAGAAAAACAGCTTTCTGACTAATCAGAATCAAGAATTCAACAATGCCATTGTATACTATTTGATTTTAAATATTTAATATATCAACCAGTCATGTGGCAACAGCATAATGCAAAATAAATGCTGCAGATACAGATCAAGAGCTTCAGTTAATGTTCACATCAAACATTAGAATGGGGAAAAGTGTGATCTCTGTGACTTTAACCGTGATATGGTTGTTGGTACCAGATGGGCTGGTTTGAGTATTTCAGAAACTGCTGATTTCCTGGGAATTTCACACATAACCAACACTGTATAGAGTCTATACAGAATGGTGTAAAAAAAAACATCCTGTGAGCAAACGGTCTGCAGACTGAAACATCATGTGGATGAGAGAGATCAGAAGAGAATGACCGGACCGGTCTGAGCCGACTGGAAGTCTATAGTAAGTCAAGTCAAATTTGATGTATAAAGCACATTTAAAGACAACAGTAGTTGATCCGAAGTGCTAAACATCATATAATATCAAATTAAATAATATCATAAGGCAAAGAATAAAAGTACGTTTTAAGAGAAGATTTAAAAATAGATCAAGACGGAGACCTCACATGAAATGGGAGACTGTTCCAGAATAGGGACCAACCACAGGACCAACCACAGAAAAGGCACGATCACCCTTTGTGACAGATAAAAGAAGCTGATTACAGGATCTTAGTGTTCTGGTAGCAGAGTAAGGATGAAGAAGGTCAGTAATGTATTGTGGAGCAGAACCAGAAAGAGCTTTATAAACATAATAACATAGTAACACAAATAAGCACTCTTTAATTTAATTAATTAATCAATTTGTATAGCGCTTTTTACAATGGACATTGTCTCAAAGCAGCTTTACAGAAATATCATTTTACATTTACAAGTGACTTACTAATGAGAGCACATTCACACACCAATGGTAGCAGAGCTGCATGCAAGGTGCTAGCTTGCCATTGGGGGCAACTTAGGGTTCAGTTTGCCCAAGGACACTTCGGCATGGGATCACCCGGGCTGGGATTCGAACCGCCAACCCCACGATTAGTGGATTAGTGGACAACCCGCTCTACCGACTGAGCCACAGCCGCCCTAAAAACCCTATGGTAATGCTTCTGCGTGTCATCTTTGCGCAGGGGCCATGCTAATCTTCTCCGTATCATTCCAATTTTAGTATATGTGCTGCCGTAGCAAGCACATGGTGAGCAGGAAAGCATCTCAGAAGGCACAACTCATCAAACGTTGAGGTGAATGGGCTACAACAGCAAAAGACCACAGCAGAAGTCAGCCAAGAGCAAGAATCTGAGGCTGTCATGGGCACAGAATCACCCAAACAGGACAGTTGTAGACTGGAAAAGACGAAGAATGTTTGATGTTTTGTGTGTGCCGAGATGCTTTTCTGCTCATCATGGTTGTAAAGCGTGATTATATGATCAAACCAATCTCTCCGTTTTTCTCTGATCTTTCTTATCAACAAGGCATTTCCACTCACAGAACTGTCCCTAACTCAACGTTTTTTTGTTTTTCGCATTATTTTGTGTAAACTCTAAAGACTGTTGTTTGTGAAATTCCCAGGAGATCAGAAGTTTCTGAAATACTCACACCTGTCCATCTGATATCAGCAATTATGTCACAGACTTCACACTTTTTTGTCATACTGATGTTTGATGTGAACATTAACTGACGGTCTTGATCTGTATCTGCATGATTTTATGCATTGTGCTGCTGCCACATGGTTTGCTGATTAGAAAACTGCGTGAATGGGCATAAAAAATTTTTGCCTTTATTTTTAGAAAGAAGCTAAATGATCTGCCAATAGATCAAGCAAATGTAAAGCTTGAAATGTGTAAAAGCATCTAAAATAGGCTGAATAATCTTGGATTTGATTTGTAATAATCTCATAGTGCGATGTAATTGCCTGTACTCATCATTGTTTATTAAATATTTTTTAAATATTTAATTAGCTACATATTTACTCATTTAACTTTAAAAAAATCATTGTAATCATTTTAATATTAATGTCTAGACTGGTTGATCCCTAATTTGAACATAATCATGGGTTGTTTGTTTATTTTTGAACTATTAGACCACAAAAAATTCACAGCAATCATCCCGCCCACCCCCCGCCCCTTTATCAAAGACATTTATTTTGGAGTAATTAACATAACCAAATGGTCACTGTGTCCTCTGCAGCTTTTTATAACATGCTTTCAAATAACTTGGCTTGAACTGAGCTTGACATCTGAGCAAAGCAAATCTATGAATGTTGAAAAAAACATCTGTGCACGTTAGGAATCATAGGTTAGCCTCAGTGTAACATCTGGTTAGCTCCACACCCTCATGCAGCTCCATGCAAAGAAAGATAAAGAACCCTTTCAGGTTAGGGTTAGACCACAACCAAACAAACAGCCTTTGTCATTTGTTTTGTTCTGCTCGTTTCTAATGGCACCCAGATCTCAGGGTGAAGGCTGTTATTCCTCCACCACAGAGAGCAGCGTGTAGCTCTAAGTGACCTGATTCTCTCTGAGCTGCGGCAGGTGCGGCCTACCAGTGTGGTATACGCAGCTGTCAGAACTACAATCTGCAACTATACACACGCCTTAAAGTTCATCAGCATTTCATCATCATGGCTGTGATTGCAGTGCTGATCTTTATCTCAGAATAAATGATTGCTCGCAGCATCATCATCATTATTAGTGTATACAGCATACCACTTGGCAGTAAAAGTCACAAAAACATCAGAATTTTTAGTTCTAGGCATTTTCTGCTGGCTTATGTAAAGAATAAATCACTTGAGAGCATGCTATTATATGATAATAATCAAAACTAGAATGGTGCAATGCAGCAAAGTTATTGTTACCACCCTGAAACAGATTAATTGGCAACAACAGTGTGGTTTTGTGGTTTTTTCTTCTTATGCAATTTGCCAACAATTTTTTTATTATTACAGTACGGCATGCAATACGCTATATGCATATATAGTTACATTTAATGTCATGGAACACCCACGAAACACGTTGGTCACTCTTCTTCCTTACGTTATAGCAGCTATACAGTCATTCGCTCACCACCTTTACATAATTTTTCCTTTCTTGAGGTTAATAAGACAAAGATTTAAGCATGTTACCAAGAAATTATATTCATCAATCATTACATGATGTCTCAGCTATCCTTCCCAGCACTCAGCATTCAGGTCACCACCTTCATTACTGTACAGACTCAAATAAATATGGCTTCACTTCTGAGATAAAATTTGCTTCTCTTTCCTCCATGTATGCCTCTGCTTTCTCAAGCGATGGTGGTCAGAGTGGTGAGTTGTCTTCCACCATCACTAGCAGTCCATGTTTGTTTTGTAACACATGTTTTGTCACAGCAACTGCTAGAAGGGAAAAAAACATTATATAGTAAAGAAAATATAGTAGTATCATTTGATTGCTTTGATTCTTGCTGGATTGTGTAAGAAATAAAACACTTGTGGGTGTGCTGTTATCAGAAAATAATCAATAACTATGTGGTGTGATGAAGCAGAGTTACTGTTACCATCCCTGAGCTGATTTCCAATGGATAAAAGTACAGTTCCGCCAACTCAGAAATGATTTCGAAGTTCATTTCATGTTGTCTTTCAGTTTTAATAGGCTTAATTTTGCAGCTGTTTCCGATGCGTATAATTTCACTTCTTGTATCAGTTGCTTTTATGTTATGTGATTATAATAAACATTTGCTTTACTGTATGGAAGCCAAAATGGTATCTTATAGTCTGGAAACTATGGAAATTCTCATACAGCCCATAGAATGATGTTCTGTAACAGTATTGCTGCTGTGATTCATAGCTAACAACATTTAGCTGTGCATTTCAAATGATTTCAATAAGAAAGTCTCATTTTAAATGAGATGCAGTTTATCTTCAATCTGAACAAAAGAATGTCTTGGAAAAACTGAACATAATCTCCAGATCTTGACCAGAAAAAGACTGAAATTGCCCAACAGGAATGTAAAGCTGAGTTCAGAGCTCTCTGACGTAACACTGTGAAAAAAAATTCAAGTGGAAAAAGCTTGGAGTCAGAGTGGCGAATGCTTTCACAAGTATCTTGCTTTACTTGTTTGGAGAGAAACCATGGCAACAAAGGGGGAAACCCACACAGCTGTCGAGGAGCAGAGGCCCCGGAGCAGAGCGCGCTCCATTGAGAGGCCTGAATCACTTCTCCCCAAGCTGAGATTGGGTTTCATCATCTCGAACACTTGGGACTTAATGCACAGCAGATGTGGAGCCAACAGGAGTTGGCAGGCTTAGTAACAGTAAAGGATGGAGCGAGTCCCCCCTCCTTCATACACACACACACACGCACACACACACACACACACATATAAACACACACACACCCCCAACCTCCTTCGTCATCCCCAGATAAAGCCAGGAGATTTAGGCTCCTGTCCCAGCAAAAACAACAACTCAGAGAAACGCAGGATCTGCTTTAAGAAATAATGATCGCGAGTGATTTGTCGCTGAGCAAAACAAGCCATTACATCAAACCCTTGACAGCAGCTATAAATCGTTCCTAGTTTGGCTCCCACCAAGTCGCACTGTACTCATTTTATCGGGGACGTTGTGACCAAAAAAATGTAGCATGTAATATCCTTTAATCCCTCTCCTCATTGGCTCGAGATGCCATTCCCTCAGAAAAATGCGTTACGAAGCCAACCTGACCTTATCTCAGTCATTACAGAAGTGAAAAACAGAAAAGCAGACTTTATCATGTGCATGAGGAGTGTTGGAAGGAAAGTGTGCATGTGGCCAGAGCAGGGAGAGGCAGTACCACGGCGTGGAAGTCTCTTGTTGCACAACATCTGCAGCTGCTCTGCATAACAAGCATCGCTGACACAGCGAGCCATCTCTGCTCTAAACACACGCTGAACAAGCACACTGCTTTACTGCTACATTGTTCTGTAGGTCACACAGGAAATGTCCATCTGGAAATGCATCAAATACAGTATATTGATGGTTGATGCTGTATGATCATTCCTGTGAGAAGTAACCCTACGTTCACACCAGCAGGCGACAAAACATTTACATGTACGTAAATGCACAGAGCTGAGATTTCAGTGACAGCCACAAGTGACAGACCAACACAATTATCTCAAATGATTCTATGGGCCAATCGTATGGGGCATGTGGACTGGTGTTTCTTCGGATTCTCGCTCACAACTGTAGTTCCTACCTGCAATTAGTTCCCATTTATGAAAGAAAAGCCTATGATGGTTTCATCTTTTCCTGTCATGTACAACCTCTTTTAAAAAGTGTATATAGACATTATGAAGAAAAATAAAGATTGGAAGGAAGTAGTAGAGATTGTTGTCATGCCTAATGAGTGTACGTAGCTGGTGCAGAGTTTGCAATCTGCCAACAAAGGAAATACAAACCCGGGCATGTAATATGTAAATGATACAACCAGTTTTCACACTTCTTAGTGCATTATTTATGTTTAACTAGTTAACTTTAGAAACTATACTATATGCCCAAACGTCTGTTGACACTTGACCATCGCACCTGTATGTGCTTCTTGAACATCCCATTGCAGATTTAGTCCCTTTTTGCTGTTATAATAACCTTCCACCATATTCTGTGACGGCTTTCCATTAATATTTGAAGAGTTGCTGTGGGGATTTGCCCATTCAGCCATGTTGGGTGATGAGGCCAGTCAGTATTATAGTTCATCCCAAAGGTGTTTAGTGAGGTTGAGGTCAAGGCTCTGTGCTCGAAGTCACTCGAGTTCCTCCTCTCCAACGTTGGCAAACCATGCTTTAATATATCTCAATTTGTACACAAGTGCATTGTCATGTTGGAACAGGTTTGGGCCTCTTAGTTCCAGTGAAGAAAAATGTCAATGCTACATCATGCAAAGACATTCCATACAATTGTGTGAGTCCAAATTTGTGGTAAATGTTTGGGGAAAGACCCACATTTGGGTGTGATGGTCACATATGATCTTTTGGCCATATAACGTATATATATTGTAGCTACTAACGTTTAGCATCAGAACAAACAGAAAAGGTCACCACACACCCACAAGAGACACAAGTGTCTTGCTGTTTGCAAGTGTGAACAGGGTTAGCTTTGATGTCACAGGATGACATTGTTATTGCTTGAGCATTTACAATGTAGTTTAATAGGAAGTCTTTCCTGTGTAGGCAAACTTGATGTTACAGTTTTACCTCTCAGTGTTACAAAACGCTGACACTGGAGACTCATTCCATAAATGTTAAATAAGCATCTTCTTCTAGAAAACCTCAGCATATCAACAATAATGCCTATGGGGTGTACAAGTCCCTTTGATTGAGCTGTTACTATAGAAACAATACTGTATTACAAAGAGCACATTAATATAACATGTCACTTGCAGCTGAACTACTGCCAGAATTGCTGTTAAAGAGAATTAACCCACCCACTGCCCCCCAACCACCCACACACATGCACACACAGTGAAACCTACATTTATTCAGCACATTGCAGAAATGAATGTTACTAGCTGATTAGTCTAATTTTTGAAGGTGCAAGCTGAATACAGCACGCTGGCAAGGAAGCAGAAAACGGACTTCAAATACAACTCGTTACAAAAGTGAAAAAGGAAGTGGTTTCTGATTCAAAAAGGAAAATACGCACACCTGTTTTCACTCACATTTTAAAAGAAAACAAAGCAGTGCTGACGCTTATCATTGGAGGATGATAATCTTTTAAAGCTTCAGCCATCGACTGTTAAAAAAATATATACACACATATACATATATATATATATATATATATATATATATATATATATATATATATATATATATATATTTAAACAGCAGATTAATTCAGTACTAGTGCACACTACTGCTTTCAGCTCAAGTTTAACAGAAATTAGCTCAATTCTTAGTGCTTCATTATTATTAGATATCTCTTAGCCCATTTAATATCTGTTTTATAGCCCATTTTTGCTGGACTGCTCGATCAAGTTGAAATCTACAGAAGACAAAGAAATCTTACATTATTCATGCTTATTACATACATTTGTAATGTGAAGTCATGTTGCCAGCTGTGGTGAAGCATTTCTCTAGTCCACATGCTTTAAATGGTATTTCTATCATTGATAATGGTGTCTTGTAGACATCATAAATCTCACGGCTTGCACTGACCGAGCTTATAGAGAAACTCCACCCGAATTTAATAAAGTGAGACTTATTGGACGTAAGCGTTTCAGAGGTCTCCAGGGGGAATTTATCTTAAGGACACCTTTAAGGCCCATAGATTTTGGCCAGAATTTATCAGAGGCTTTCATGGGGCTGATGGTCACATGCATGCTGCAGATAAGCAGAAATTTTCAGCAGAGTGTAAACTGTGCAACACAGCTGGTGTTGATAGGATCTGTTCTTCCTGGGTGCATGCCACGAACATTGTTTGCATTTTAGGTTCAAGAGATGTTGCAATGAATTCATTTGCTCACATTTATCTAGAAAGAATCCATGACAAAAAAAAAGAGAGGTTTCTTCCAAGGACTAGCAAAACAACACTCGCCTTCATGCATCTACGGGTTCACAAAGCCCAGTCTTTTTACGCACGCTGTTGCTAGGAGGCTATTTTTTAAGAGAAAAACAAAACCACGCTCGTGGGGCAACACACCGGCGTTTGGGTTGCTGACATCATCAAGAAAGGCATAAAAGCCATCAGGCCTGTCGGTGATGTCAGAGCTCCTCTGTGGATCGCTCATAAATACTGTTCTGTCGAGCCAAACATTTTAAACATGTTAAATCAAAAACGAAGAACCAGCTGTGGGGAACCAATCCAGCACTGTTTAGAGCCAAATCTCTGAGGCCAACAGCTTGGGCAGAGAAAATGGGGGATTTTAGCATGTCATATCCACTGAGATGTATAATGTTGATCTTGTCATCCTTACTCAGTGTGCTGTGGTTAGAGGAAATGTGCAGAGCACACCACACTCATAACCATGTCGAACTCTCCTGTCCTGTATGAAAAAGGATATTGCAACATCCTGTTAATAATTTACATATTGTAAATATATAAGAATAAAATTAATACATTGTTCATGTGTGTATGTACTTATGGATCTGCTAATAAATGTAAGCATTTTCTTGCATACCTTTCACACTACTATCACATACTGACACAATAAACTACATCATAATAATATTGCGATAATATTGTTGTATGAACAGTAATTCTGTAACACTAAGCAGTATGACCTGACGTTAAATCTACTTTTGTACCATTAGAGAATCTTATCTGAATGTTCAGCAATGTCTCTAAGAAAGTCAGGCTGTAAAGTTCCAAATTAATAACATTTCCATGTTATTAACGGCAATTGTATTCGTCTGGCAAATTGCTGTGGTATAAGAGGAATAAAATACTTCAGGACGTGCTGTTATAGGAAAATAAATAATCAACTTTTGTACCAATCTATATAACAGCGATAAGCTGTCAACTAAGAATGTTAAGATTTAACATTGCAAAAATAATGTTCCTGCAATTTTATGACAAAAAAGGTTATAATAGTTGAACAATTGCTGTAGTATAAGAGGAATAAAACACTTTGGGATGGAAACAGTAACTTTGTTTCATTACACCACCTCATTGTTGATTATTTTCACCGTGACAGAAATGACTACTTTGTCTTTCACTCAGTGCCACTCGAAAGACATGCCTTCTGTTCAGCAGTCTTCCAGATGCTAAATTACCCCCTAATCAGGGAAATCACAGATCTGAGCCTTGATCTAGTCGCATGGAGCAGGTCCTCAATCAAAGTGCTGAAACCACACCATTAAAGTGATCTGTTGATCCGTGCACTAATAAGTGACAAAGAGGAATGGAGGACCCTCAGTTTTGGCGACATGTCAACCCAACTGACCCCCCTCCAACTTTTACATGCGTGTGTATAATTGCTCGACCAATAAAACGGTTGGCGCCTTCAGCTGTGGTTTTAAAGCCACATGGAACACCCAGTGAGAGTCCCTTTTTCTTTAACAGAGAGATTCCCTCCCTGAGAGTAATGCGATTACCAGACAAGCCAAATATAGAGATTATTACTGAGCAGACTGTGCTGTAAAATTATTTATTTAATTAGAAATATTGTTTCACATCCTAATGGGAACTGTCAGAATGGGTTCCGTTAAACATTTTCCCACCAGTATCTAATGTGTTCTTGGTTACAGCATGGCCCTAGTATTGTAAAGCCGCACCAATTTGTACAACGTAATTTACATGAAAAGATAACAAGGCTAAGATGATCTTTTTGTATGACTTCCAATTTTAACAAATTCAATCGCATACTTGAAATCCTCTAGAAATCGGGTTACAGATCCAGGATATTCATTGGGAACTGTTCCATTGTAATGGCCAGTTTGATGAAGAACTGGGATTAAAATTTTTTGCAACCCCTTAAAATACCATTAAATCCATGCACACAGGACAAATTTAATTTAACAAATGTATTCTCAAATTTCATAAATGAGGTCCAAATTGATGTTATTTTCTAAACATCCATCCATCCTCTACCGCTTACTCCTTTATTAGGGTCACGGGGAACCTGGAGCCTATCTCAGGGGGCATCGGGCCCAAGGCGGGGTACACCCTGGACAGGGTGCCAGTCCATCGCAGGGCACAATCACATACACACTCACACCCATTCATACACTATGGACACTTTGGACATGTCAATCAGCCTAACATGCATGTCTTTGGACTGGGGGAGGAAACCGGAGTACCCAGAGGAAACCCCCGACTCCGCACACACATGGCCCCGGCGGGACCCGAGCCCTGGACCCTGGAGGTGTGAGGCGAACGTGCTAACCACTAAGTCACCATGCGCCCCTATTTTCTAAACAATTCTATTTAATTTGTACAGTGCTGTCAACTACAGACATCATCACAAGCCAGCAGTGTCTACTATATGTGAGAACAAGGAAGGGGAGACTTAAAGGCTGAAAACTGTTTTTTTTAAGCGCACATTTATTTGGGGTCATTTGTTTTGAGTTATTGAAGCTTGGATTAAATGCATTTCATTCAAGTAACCAATCAAACAAGCTAATAACTACTGTATAAAGAACTCAATAATAAATATAATAACTTTGATCCTGAGATCCATTTGGAGAGCCACTGATGTACCTGACTATTGGTGCTTTCTTGTTTTCTGAGGTGCTGAATATCTTATTACCATCAGCAACCCCCTGATTCATGTAGAACACTTCTGAATTCCATTAGAAGACCAAACATGACAAAAATAAGTCAAGGGTCAGTATAAGGATCAATTACATCATAATATCACACCATACAGAAAACAAAATCCATTTCTAACCATTACAAATCCAGCAGTAACCTCTAATGGATACCTAGATGTTGGTTTACATAGCCATAGTGGTGGTTATCTGTGGTACTGGAAAGGCTTGGAGACATTTCATCTGCTCTAAATAGGCAAAGACAGAGGCGAGTGCAGAAAACAACAGCCTGCTATCCAAATCCCAAACCACATGACTACTGTTTGTTGAGTTTTGCCATTTTAAATGTGTTTATTCCACTTGCAGACTATACAGTGAACTGAAATCTTTCACTGAGTCAACACCATCGCTCAGTCCTCTGTCACCTAGTTCACCAGACCAAGTGGCGCTTTTCAATTGACGCCTTCCATTGCTTGGTAGCTACATGAAATCCTACTTAGTGCACTCAATGTGCTGACGGGCATGAAGTGTTTTTTAAACAACTTTTCTTCTTTCTTGTGTTGCTCTGATGATCATTGTTGTTATATGCTGCGCATAACCTGTAGGCCTGAGGAGTAACGCTGCCCTGCACTGAAACCTGCGGTTTAACAGACCACACATCCTGTAGCTGACAGAGCCTACGCATACACACACACACACACACACACACACACACACACACACACACACACACATACACATGCACACATACACACACATGCACACACATACACACACATGCACACACATACACTTGTACCAAGGTGATCTGATAAAGCACTGAGCACAAAAGCCACAAAACACATATCTCAGGCAGCACACTCAAAATGAAAAACACAGCTTTAGTGAGTGAGCTCTCACCCCCACTCCACCTCGCTGAAATTCATTCAACTGTCACACATTGAAGCTCACAACAACTTGATCTGACTCCATCCAAGCACTTTAGTTCAAAAAAGAGAGGGAACTGTGTCAGAACATACCAGGGTTTTATTCCAGTTCTGCAAAGAGAGCATCGGTTAATAAAGGTTAAACCAGTGAAAGTTTCGTAGCTCAAAAGTGTACCACAAATAGGAAGCAGCTATGTAACGTTTATCAGTAAAGTGAGTTCGAACACACAGGGTGAAAGATACCATTCATTAAGGGATGTTTAGTTCAAATAAACTTGGTTGCTATTATATGTCTGTCATAGTTTTACTACTTACATGATTATCTCACTAAATAAAGCTGAGCAAATCTCGAAAAATCTAAGTGGGCTTGCAGGACTGTTTGATAAGTGACTTGGGTTCACGCTGTTATAGGAAAATAATCAACGACAGGGTTGTGTGATGAAGATGAGTTACTGTTACTACCCCAAAGTGGATTATTTTGCTATAAATATATAAATAATAACTCATTTGTGCATTCCTCTTACGCTACAGCAGTTTGCAACAATTTTGTTCATTAAAGAACGAGACGTCATACTTTTTATCCATTTTAGTTACATTTATTGATGTGGGAGGTCCAACTAGTTAGTAGCTCCTGTAGGTGGAAAAAAAGCTAACCTATGCTTCCTATTTCCTTATATCCTTATTTCATTAATAACCATAGTAACCATAACGTACCATACAAAGTAAAATAAATGTCACTGATAGTAAAATGAAGAAGAATTTTCATTACACATGAGACTCAAATGGGTTTCCACACTTTCTCTGCTGTAGCTATACGATAAACACACTGCAACCCTTCAGAATATGAAATGAAGATAAAATGTAGGATTCATAAGAGGAGAGGAGCTGCATAAGCTGCATCTTATTCTTTAAATATATGGATCGCATTCAAAGAAATGAGATTTAAAACAACATGCACAGGCTGGGGGGGGGGAGGGGAGGTTGGCTAGATGCAAAAGTGAGGAGAGCTAGATGGTAAATACTAATCATCTGACCTCCTTTTTATTTCTCTCTTTATTTATTTGTTTGTTTGTTTTTTGTTATTAAAGTTTTTTTTATTTGAACAATTGTGGTACAAATCTCATTCATACAAGACAAGCAAAGCATGGTCAGACAGTTAAATTAACATATTTAGATAAATATTCCTGGTTGAGAAGAAGAAAAATAAATAAACAAGTGAATAAAGATATAGCACAAAATATAATCTAATAAACACCATACAAAACATAAAATCAGAGAAGCTGAATGTGCATAGTCTTCCTAGCACATCCCAGTAGTTAAAGTACAAGTCCAGAGGTCAGGTACTCTGCAAAGAAATCCCAGCTACCCAGTACCACCGGTCCTCTACCCTTTATTCTAGCAAGCATGACCTCATACGACACTGTCTGGCTCATTAAAACTTTCCAGTCCTGGAATGTTGGAGTTACAGGTTATTTGTTTGTTTTTGTTTTTCTGGTTGTTTCTTTGTTGTTGTTTTTTGTTTCCCCTTTTCTTTGGGTTTTGGCTGTGATTATTTTGTTGGGGTTGTTGGATGGGGTGTTATAATATGTAAAATGCGATTTTCCAATAAAAATTCTATGATTAAAAAAGAGATCAAATTTAGACCATAGAAACACTTTACAAAGTAAGGAAACACTAAGAACATGTGACATCTACTCTTGGTTTATGAGAAAATTCAAACTGTCATGTGTAGCCTTGAATGTTACAAAACTTTAAAAGCAAAAACAAGTTTCACAAGATATTGTGAAACATTCTTCTAAGTCAAAGCTAAACGTACTTACAGAGCCATCTTACTTAGCTATTTGCCTTTTTTTTACTGCTCCATACTGTACAAATATTTTCTTAATGGCTATGTTCTAGCTAGCTACATTGCTAGGCTGTCATCTGTTTCCTCTCTTAGTATCTGTTTCCTTGTTCCCTGGCAACGGTTTTCTCACAACTAGATCCACTTGAAGGTGTTGACTGTTCACCTTGTCATATCAAATGCATCTTTTTTGACCACTTTTGAGCATTTTTGACCGAGAACAGTGGGTAAGGAATGTCCTAACATCAACATGACTCAATTCATTACTACAGTAGGTGTTTTTTTGCACTGTGTGTAGAATCTGTCTGCAACTCTTAGAAATGAATTCATGGTTAAATTTGTCATGAGCTCAGAGACTGCCGTGGCTGGCTAGTGTCAATCTGATCGACAGAGGAGAGAGAGCTAAGGATGTGGGCTGTGGCATCATCAGGGTTCGAATTTGTGATTTGATCAAAACAGGGCGAACGTTTTTCTGTTGTGCCCCAGTTTTAAAGGTTTGTTATTTTTTGATAGTCGTCTAAATTCTGACTCATTCTGCTAAACCTGAAATGTCATAGTTACGCACTTCAGTCACATGTGATTTCCTCTACTGCACTGGTCCTGAATACTTTCCCAGTGGATATTTTAAGTTCTATTGATGTTCCTGTAGTTGCAAAACAAATGTGCCTTCATTTCACGTTTCTTCACCCTTCAGCAAAGGAACGTGCGCTCAATTTGTGGTTTGCTCAATCTGCAATCCATTCGAGGTGTATTTTTAGGAGGGTACAAGACATTACATGTCTTTGGAGTTCAAAGCAGGAACAGAAAAGAAGCCCTATATATATATATATATATATAT
>JAFFST010050072.1:14913-64468 GCA_022414735.1 Noturus placidus | reverse complement strand
TTTTTCACCTTTAATAATAAACACCTTCATTTACAAATTGCATTTTGTGTTTACTTGTGTTGTCCTTGACTATTGTTTAAATTGGTTTGATGTTCCGAAACACTTAAGTGTGACAAACATGCAAAGGAACAGGAAATGCGGAAGGGGGCAAACAATTTTTCACACCACTGTACAACGATGCAAGTGTCTAGTACTCTAAATGTCTATTAATTCAACACTCTGACAGTTTATTAGCTCTATAGGTGTTAATTGCTTACTCATGCAGCAGATGTTACCCAGGTTCAGTACTGGAAGTGTCATAAGCTACAGCACTGTAAAAAGAAGCTGAAACACTGCAGGTTGTTTACCACTGGGAATTTAGATTATATATAGATCATAGCACTGGGAATTTAGATTATGTATAGATCATAGCACTGGGAATTTAGATTATATATAGATCATAGCACTGGGAATTTAGATTATGTATAGATCATAGCACTGGGAATTTAGATTATATATAGATCATAGCACTGGGAATTTAGATTATGTATAGATCATAGCACTGGGAATTTAGATTATATATAGATCATAGCACTGGGAATTTAGATTATATTTAGATCATCTACAGAGAGAAGACTCTGTGACTGCTTGGCCCCCTCATCGCCTCAGGACTTTTTGCACCTGAATGGACTTTTTACTTTGAAATAATGGCGCTTTACAAAGAGCTCGGCGTGAATAAGATGCTGATAAACCTGGCGCCTGGTGTCTGAGAGACCCTGTGTGTGTGTGTGTGTGTGTGTGTGTGTGTGTGTGTGTGTGAGAGAGAGAGAGAGAGAGAGAGAGAGAGAGAGAGAACCCGGTTAACGGTAACCCGTATGAGGTGGAAACAACATCTCAGAATAAAGAGCCTCGAGGATCTGAGGATATTCAGACGGCTAATCAGCATCTTTTAACCAACGTGTACAGAAGCTATATCGTGTTTTAAGGTAATTTATCACCTCAAAAACACTTTAAAACTAACACTGATTGAAATACAGTGTCGCTTGAACACGTCATCGGCGACATTGCTTTCCCTAATCACTTCCATGTATGCTAATTTAACTCTAATCAAATTGCAGCCCGAGGGAGAGACCAAGAGATGATAGCGAAGGGGGAGCAGGAAAAAGGTTTGGTCCGTTTCCTTGCGAACAAGTATTACACTGTTATTGGAAAACAAGTAATGACAGTATGGCAGTGTATACACATTTTAATGTAATAATATCTTATTGGCAGGCGGACTGTTTGACATTATATAGACTGTTATGAGACACCTCTACGGTAACGAAGTGGTTCAGTCCGCTGCGCGACCAACGGCTGTGTGCAGACTGAGGAAACTGATTTGGGCTCGAAAATGGAAGGAATTGCTCTAACAGCAGATGTTAAGCATGTTCGTTTGTGTTACACACACGTTTAGCACAGCTACATGTTCAATATTCAGTAAACTTTGACCTTTAATGCGTGTGCTAAAGCAGGTGTAAATTGGTATCGTCTTTTGGGTTCTGTGAAAAGGGGGCGTGGCCTGGGAATTGGTTCTTATTTTTATGTCCGGATGGAAGAAGTGGCTGGTTTGAGGCTGGTTTTGTTGTGATTCATGCTGTCTTGTGGTTTAACATTTGTTTACGATCGTATAAGTTATAGTTTATAGTCAGCGTGTAATTCAAAAAGTATGTGACTTTTAAATATTGGAAAAAAATTAAATGTTATTATTGTCACTATGACAAGTAATATTGTGTAAAGCAAACTATATGTAATCATCTAATTTATGCCATTTCTTGCGTGTGTGTGTGTGTGTGTGTGTGTGTGTGTGTGTGTGTGTGTGGAAGGAACATGGAATAAAACACTCAATG
Source organism: Noturus placidus (assembly GCA_022414735.1). Lineage (NCBI taxonomy): Eukaryota > Metazoa > Chordata > Actinopteri > Siluriformes > Ictaluridae > Noturus > Noturus placidus. The sequence continues at coordinate 62,603 of JAFFST010050072.1, read as the reverse complement.
ACCTTTTGTCAAGAGGGGCATGTACTTTTTTTTATCCATTTATAGTTTCATTTAATGTCTTTGAGACAAGGTAGTTAGTGTTATTATCGATAATACTATAGCAGATAAAAGCCATCATTCCCTCATCAGCCTTTTTTTCTATCTTGGTTTGTCATGGTACTGAGTAAAACTTTGGGATGTCAGAAATGCCTTCGATATTGGTTACAGCTTTACCTCTGACTGTTACAAAGCTCTGACACTGGAGACTCCTTCCATAAATGTTAAATTAATGTCTCCTTACAGAAAACGTCATATCAACGATTAAGTAGTAATACATTTTTTAATATGTTTATTATTCCTTGATTATAGGGAGTGTCCACTGTACACATCCCTATGATTGAGTTGTTACTATAGAAAAGATAATGTATAAGAATGAGCACATTTCTATAAACATTTGCACTACTGTTAATGCTGCTGATAATGAAGAAACGGCGTCTGACCAATCAGAATCCAGAATTCAATGATACCGTGAATACAATTTTATATACATTCAATTTTATATACATTCGCTGAGCACTTTATTAGGAACACCTGTACACTTTTTCATGCAATTAGCTAATCAGCCAATCGGGTGGCAGCAGTGCAATGCATAAAATTATGCAGAAATCCAGTGAGCGGCAGTTGATGACAAAGGTCAGTGGAGAATGGTCAGACTGTTTTAAGCAGAAAGAAAGGCTACAGTAATTCAGATAACCACTCTGTATAACTGAGTTGCACAAAACCATGCAGACTGGGAAATGTTTTCTCGGCACACTTTGGGACCATTAATACCAATTAATCATCACTTGAATGCCATGGCTTATTTGAGTGTTGTTGCTGACCATGTCTATTCCTTCATGGCTACAATTTACCCATCTTCTAATTCTTCAAAGCAAAAATAGTTCCAACTGGTTTCATGAACATGACAATGAGTTGAATGTTCTTGACTAGTTTTCCCAGTCACTGTATCTGAATCCAGTAGAACACCTTTGGTAGATCTGTTTGAAGTGGAGAAAAATCTCCCAGAATTGCATTATGCAATCATGTCAACATGGACCAGAATCTCAGGAACATTTCCAACATCTTGTCGCATCCATGCCACAAAGAATTGAGGCTATTTTGAGAGTAAAGGGAGGCCCGAGCACCTGTCAAGGGGTGGGATATATTAGGCAGTAAGTGAAGAGTCAAGACAAATGGACAAGCATAAGGATTTGAGCGACTTTGACAAGGGCCAAACTGTGATGTCTAGACGACTGGGTCAGAGCATCTCCACCTATTTTCACTCGTCAAGCATTGTGTTGTAGACATTATTCTCATCTATATAGTGTTTGAAGTCATCGTGAAGTCAATTTTATGTTGAAGATGTTTAATCACTCGTATTATAGGAAGACGCTGTTTACATAATCGTTAAATACGCCGTTATACTCATTAGCATTGTCATGTACAGTAAGCTTATGTCACATAATATGGGCGGCTGTGGCTCAGTCGGTAGAGCGGGTTGTCCACTAATCCACTAACCGTGGGGTTGGCGGTTCGAATCCCGGCCCGGGTGATCCCATACCGAAGTGTCTTTGGGCACTGAACCCTAAGTTGCCCCCAATGGCAAGTTAGCACCTTGCATGCAGCTCTGCTTCCATTGGTGTGTGAATGTGGTCTCATTAGTAAGTCGCTTGTAAATGTAAAAATGATATTTCTGTAAAGCTGCTTTGAGACAATGTACCATTGTAAAAAGCGCTATACAAATTGATAATAATAATAATAATAATAATAATAATATTGGAAACAAGGAGCAGGATATTGGATTGATACCTGATAACAGTATAGGTATCACTGCATCCCTAGTAAGAAATAATAAAAATGAGAATAAAAAAATCAGAATACTGCTACTAATAATAACAACAACAACAACAATTATTATTGTTATTATTATTATTAATAATAATAATAATAATGTTGTTTACAATCTCAAAACACATTTTAAGTGGTCGCTTATTGTTCACAGCACATTTATTCACCAATTCAGAAAACTGCGCAGGTTTTATAAACCGTTCGTTAATATGAAGTGTTTTTATAATATATATATATATATATATATATATATATATATATATATATATACGGGTGTAAAGTGAATTCCGTGAGTTTGTAACCGAGCAGCTCCGGGCTCTGACTAAAAAGTCCGCCTATATATACCAGAGCTAAAATTAGGGCCGGGCACTGCGTTATTTCCTCCGCCTCGCGCAATTGGTCGGCGCTGAGCTCGCGCGCTGGTATTTATGTGCAAAGCAGCTTCATAGAGAGACATAAAGAGAAAGAGAGCACGCGCTTGAGTGTTTTTAACTAACACACACACACACACTCACACACACACACACTGAGTGTTGGTGCACGGATCACGGCTGCTCACTCCTGAAGCTCGAGCAGCCTTGAGAATCAAATCCTTTTGGGTTTTTGCACTGTTCTTTCCCCCCGAAGTGACTGGAGATGGCCTTAAGTGGGACCATTTTGCCATCCATTTCAACTTTTTCCGCTCAGAAGGAAAAATGCTGGGAAAACGTGAGTATGGACTGTCGTGTTTGTTGTGAGAGAGGAGTGGAAACGTGTGATTTGTGAACTCTAACACGCGAATGGACTGAAACGCACAGATACGTGTGTGCTTGTTTCACGCGCGTGATCTAGCTGTGTGTTTCAGTTCATTCACGTGCTGGGGGAAGATCTGAACATTTCCAGCGGGACATGATGGATTTCAAATCATTTAGAGCACGTACATGATGCTTCGGACAAAACCCTACTGCATGTTCATCAAACCGCTTCATGATTTCATGTTCTCTGTTTCAAAGATGATCACATTGTGCACGAGATATATATATATATATATATGTGTGTGTGTGTGTGTGTGTGTAATCATTACAATACTTTAATAATAATGCCTTTAAAATCGTTTATGCTCTGAACACTAGATAAGTTTTTTTGTTTGTATTTTTTGAATTCCTAATATTTTCTGTGGAAATAAAATGTCGTCCAAATAAGGAATTAGATCAAGTGCAAAATCAAGCTAAATCCTGTTTTTTATTGTTGCAGAGATGGAAGGATGACTTGGACAGGTCCATGCTGTCCAGCTGCTTGGCTGATCTGTCTCACAGCATGGACGCCTTTGTTAGAGGCGATGACGAGGACCTTGACAAGTACCTCGACCTGGAGTTTATTCTGGCCAACACGGCAGGGTCAGAGAACCTCTCGGCGCAAGGCATGAGTGTGGCAAATGATTACAGGATGCAGGAGTGCAGAAACGTGTACACATCAGCTCCGTCTACGGTGTACTCTGTGCCAGAGCTGAACGCCTCTCCACCGCCTTACGGCGTCAGCCTGATGGCCGAGCTCCTGCGTCCAGAGGTGGATACATACTGCCCACCTCCTCCTCCTCATCCTCCTCCCAACAACAGCACCACTGTCCAGGGAAGATTCCTGGTCCGGTCGGCATTCTCCAATCAGGACGTTGCTGAGCACATCAAAGTGGAGCCGTGTATGGATGGTTACGGACCTGTAGTGGGCATGGTGCCTAAAATTAAACGAGAGAGCGACAGTTCTTGCATGAGGGCTTACGAACAGCCTCTGCTTGCTCATTCACCTCAGGGTTCAGGGAGCATGACTCCGCCTCTGAGCCCAGCTGAGATCAATGCACTTAACACGGACGCTCAGAGCCAGCTGTGCCACTCGGTGGCGTATTCACAGAGCTATGCATGCCACGCCCCCACGCACATACAGCTCCCATATCAAAGCACGCAGCCTCGTTTCGACACCATGGCAGTGCCGAATGGTGGGCAGAGGGTTCTCCTTACGCCACCTTCATCCCCGTTAGAGCTGGACGCCAAACCAAAGAGGGGGAGACGCACGTGGCCGAGGAAGAGGACGGCAACTCATACCTGCACTTACGCCGGATGTGGCAAAACTTACACCAAGAGTTCACACCTGAAGGCGCACCAAAGGACACACACCGGTAAGATTGCAAATATAAATGATCAAATATTGACTATTAATGTAAGAGTTTAACCAATTCCATGGTGGAATATACTGAGAATATCTAAATGTTGTATGATGTGCTTTGGTAGGTGAGAAGCCGTATCACTGCAGTTGGGAAGGTTGCGGTTGGAAGTTCGCCCGCTCCGATGAGTTGACCCGCCATTTCCGGAAGCACACCGGTCACCGACCTTTCCAGTGTCACCTCTGCGAGCGTGCCTTCTCCAGGTCCGACCATCTCGCACTGCACATGAAGCGCCACATGTAGAAACTGGACTAAGCATGGACTAAAGCACAGTGCTGTTCTGTGCCGATCAAGATGTTCTTCTCTCATTGCATCTGTTCTGTTTGTGTTACTTTAGACAGCAGAGGTTTTCACTCCAAGTTTCTTGAGAAGCTCTAATCTAATCTATATTCTGCACATTGTACTGAATGCTATGCAACCGTTTGTAGCTGGTACTACTTTTTTTTTAATAATATATTTGTCAAAGAATTAAAAAAGAACACCACAGAACCACTTGTAAGAACGAGTAGGCTGGACCTGCACAACTTTGACGCAACTGGAATCAGTAGAAACATGATACCAACATGATGTGCCTCCCACATCACGATTGTGCCTTTTTTTTAATGATTTACTTCTAGACTATACATCTCAAGTGCCATGAAATTTCCTTATATGTAAAAAAAAAAAAAAAAGAAATAAGCTTTTAGACAATGTTTTTATTTTTTAAAACTGCCACTCAAGCCATGTGAAAACTGAATGTTTTGGACAGTATATTTCTATATTAACCTTTCAATCAGGGTCTTTTTTTTAATGTTAATTGTTTAAGTATTTTAAATTGTATTACAAACTGTACACATGTTCAACATGACATGACAAGGGCTACAATTCTGAACTGTTTTGGGACAAAGTCTTTTGACTTGTACATAATTTATGTGATGTAAATAGTGTATTTACTGTACATATTAAACTTAACTGAGATTCTACACGTTGTGTTGGGTGTGATGACTTCATCAGAGAGCGCTAATCTCTTTGAATACTCTCTGTTCTTTGTGTTCGTATTGTCCAGTATTAGAAGGTTTCAGAGTGCAAGATTTCAGCAGTCACTGTTTTGATAATCGAATCCATCTAGTGAGCTTTGAGCAAGGCCAGTTTTCTGTGCTGAGGCTTGGCTACATACAAGTCTGTTCAACTCAAGAGGCTTAAAAGTTGTGTTAGTGTTGGAGATAATGTAAGTTCATGACCCTTAACCCTCAACCTCAGATCTTCGCTTGAATTTCGATTCAGACTGGCTTGTAGGTCATAAAAATAAATTCAATATGAACACACAAATGTATATGAGAAAGTAGGTCAAATAGAATAAGAAATCCTACAAGCATCTCTAGAGTATTAAGAAACATAACAGGGAATATTAAAAATCTTTCAGTTTAAAAGATTAATCTTTAATCTTTTCATTTTAACACAATCCTGTCCAACAAATACAACGCACTCGGTAGCAGTGTGTCCAGAACTGTTTTTGTTTATTGTTGTTGTTGTTGTTGTTTTTGGAAGAACACCATCATGACCATAAGATAACGAGAGAAATCAGATTTGAAATTAAGGTATTCTTTTGACATAAATGAGGAATTGAAACTGGCATATTCAAAAAGGCAAAACAGAAAAAGTCTCTCATATCACTTTAAGGTTTTCAGATCACTTTTTCAGCTTGGGAGGATAACCGTTCATTCGGATTGTTATTATTTATTATAAGACACTGTATGACTTGTGAAAGTGTCACAGCGAGTTGAGAAGTGTGTATGACGAGTGCGGATTACTATCGTGTCAGTTTAACAATTAACGTTATTTGGTGATATGAGGACGTTTTCTGCTAGGAGAAATTTATAGGACATTTAAAAGGAGTCTCCAGTGTCAGAGCTTTGTAACAGAGAATGTTAAGTTTTGCGCTGTCTTGGTAACACATCGACCTGCATTTTTTAAAAATGTATTAACTTCAAGAGAGAAAATTAAATTATAAATGAAACTATAAAATGGTAAAAAGTATGATGTGTCATTCTTTAATAAAATTTAATAAAATAATTTAAATGTTGGCAAAGTGCTATGCTATAAGAGGAATAAAACACTTCAGGACGTGGTGTTATAGGAAAATAATCCACTTCAGGGTGGTAACAGGGTCCTTGCCATTGTCGCCACTCAGTGGCTTGCTCAGTTGGGATAATTTCTCACTTTTACTGTGTGTATATTGTGTTTATATTCCTGTGTATACTGTGTGTATACTGTGTTTTTATTCCTGTAAAGCTGCTTTGAGACAATATCCATTGTAAAAAGCGCTATACAAATAAAATTTAATTGAATTGAATTGAATTGAATAGTAACTTGATTATTCTCCTATATCAGGACAATGCAAGAAGTGCTTCATTCCTTACAGCTTATTGTTATTCTTGCTCACCAGGAAACTGTAGATTGGCAAGATATTGAAAGGATTTTCTTTTGAACGTTAACGTGAATCATAATAAGAAATCTTCATGGGTTACAAGAAAGTCAGTAGTCTGAATCAAGCTAATCTTTACCAAGTTTCTTCCCAAAAATCACTATAAGAAGAGTGAAATATTCATCTGTCCTCTGAGCTCCAACAAAGAGACTGAAGCCAGGTTTCAGCAGCACTGACACTTTCCAAAGACACATTTTTTTATTATTAGTTCAGTAACATGTTAAGCATGTCATAACTGTTCATCTGAAAGGTGTGTGTAAGGAATATTGGCTTCAGTGGTGAATATGAGGAATACTAAAAGGAAGAGATCAAACTCCATGAGCTGTAAAATGACAAATCCTGTTCTGAATCATTTTAATCTACTACATATTTTCTATAAGAGTTAATACGACACCATTATTGATGCCACCTTCCGTTCCACGTTCCAGTATGGTACGATGGATAACTCAGTACTGAAACAGTGGAGGATCGTGATGGAACACCATTTGCAATCCTAAAAGGTTCAATCCGCACCATGAGAGAGCTTTTTCTTTTTCTTTCTGGAAAACACAAATGCATTCTCTGTTGGATTCTACATGGGAATCCTTGGAATGGATGGAATGAGCTAAACCCATTTGGTTGTATACACAGATGTAAGGCTCTTGAGAATGTTGGAATGCTGCAGGATGAGTTTGCCACCTGCTGGAAAACCACTGCAATCTCCCAAAAGGAACAGCTTGGGAACTGGTGCAAGATCTCCTCACTGCAGAACCAAAAGTCAGGAGTCTGGACCTGATCAAACTCCTCATATTTGGGTGAAGCTGAATCAAAAGTCCAAGAAGTGTAACTTGATCTGATCCAACTCCTCATATGTGGGAGAAGTTGAACCAAAAGTCCAGGGAGAAGAGTCAAACCTCATCCAACTCCTGGTGGAGAGAGTGTCAAACCAAATATCCAGGGAGTAGAGTCTGGACCTGATCCAAATCCTCATACCTGGGGGTGGGGGGGACTTGATCCTACTCCACCTATCTGAGCAGAGCCCTGGGGATGGAGCTAATTCAGGCTAGAAAAGTGTGTTATTCCATGTTGTAGTGTCTTGTTGGTTAGGGTTATAGAAGGATTTGGGCCAGATCCAGCTCCACTTCCTTGACATTAAATTTAGGGTCATTTGTTCTACCCAGAGCACCGGGTTTGCCGTGATCCTTCATTCCTTGTATTACAGAATCAATCATCAAATGTAATTTGGGCCAGAGAGATTTGAGCTATTAAATCTAGCTGAGATGTTGACGGCACCAGGATCTAGTATCGCCTGATCTGCACATTGTTACCACCATACACCTGAGCGGTGAGTGCAAGGCCCTATGCCTGAGGGACAAGCATAATCCATCTGGCTCCCATTAGCTAGTATAACTTGCTTGACAATCGGGTTGTTTGTGTCACTACCACATCATCCCCCAGGGCAGCATGACTCCACAGAGAGCTTTCAGTTCCAACACCAGCTGATTAAACCCACTCCACTCCTCTGTCTGGAACACCTCAAGATCAGGCCAATCTCAGATTAGATCTCAACCTTAAATAAGCATGCCATAAGGAACATTAGCTGCATTATTGGCAGATCTTTAAAACAGAATTTCACAGAACCAGCTAACTATGTTTGTGTCACAGACACTCATGTTTCGAATATATAGGAGGGATTGTGTTACCGATATATGTGCTGCTCTGACAGCCAGTGATCTCAACGGACTACTACGAACACATGTCGAAAGAACAACATTCACCTTTTCCCAAATTAATATCATTCTGCACAGAGAACACCTGCAGATAGTTATTTTCAACCCTATCCTACAGAGAAGGATTAATCTCGTTTCACTGTTGCTGAAAAGTCAACAACAGTAGATTAATCATTAGTAAATTTAGCATGAGAAAATGTACTGAGCAGATCAAGGTGAAACATTACAATAACATTAAATCCCATATGAATGCTAGATTTATTTACTTAATTGTTGCAGTGGTTCCTACCCCTGGCCTCAAAACGACAAATTGAGTCATTTTTAATATTCGGGCTAATTAATTCTGAGTTTGGGTATCAGTTTTCATCTGGTTTAATCCTAGTTTTCATCACATTTACATGATTGATCTTCTCTATGTGACTTGTGCAGGGTTCAGTTCTAGGGCCACTCTAGTTCTAGCTATATGCTAAAATCACAATGTTAGCAGAACACTTTGCTGCACTGGTGGCATTTTTCTTTTTCTCAAACACCTCTCAAGTCTTTCGGGAGACTATGGTTTGTGTAATAGGTTAACTGGTTGTCTCAGATATCTAATATATAATCTTGCTGCAGGTCCCTCAGTGGTGGATTGAGTAAGGCAACTCCAGGACCAAGATTGGGAACCATATAGTTGGGGTAACTGGACTTTAAATGACTGAAGAAATGACACTTTGCTACAATGTAAAGTAGTGAGTGTACAGCTTGTGTAACAGTGTAAATTTACTGTCCCCTCAAAATAACTCAACACACAGTTATTAATGTCTAAACCGCTGGCAACAAAAGTGAGTACACCCCTAAGTGAAAATGTCCAAATTGGGCTCAAAGTGTCAATATTGTGTGTAACCACCACTATTTTCCAGCACTGCCTTAACCCTCTTGGGCATGGAGTTCACCAGAGCTTCACAGGCTGTCACTGGAGTCTCATCCACTCCTCCATGACGGCATCACGGAGCTGGTGGATGTTAGAGACCTTGTGCTCCTCCACCTTCCGTTTGAGGATGCCCCACAGATGCTCAATAGGGTTTAGGTCTGGAGACATGCTTGGCCAGTCCATCACCTTCACGCTCAGCTTCTTTAGCAAGGCAGTGGTCGTCTTGGAGGTGTGTTTGGGGTCGTTATCATGCTGGAATACTGCATACTGATAGTGTCTTTGTACTGATCATACATACTTGTCTTTGTACTCCTCACCTGGTTGCTGCCACACACGCTTGATACCATCTGAACCAAATAAATTGATCTCAGAACACAGGACATGGTTCCAGTAATCCATGTGCTTAGTCTGCTTAGTCTTCAGCAAACTGTTTGCGGGTTTACTTGTGCATCATCTTTTGAAGAGGCTTCCTTCTGAAACAACAGCCATGCAGACCAATTTGATGCAGTGTACGGCGTATGGTCTGAGCACTGACAGGCTGACCCCCCACGGCAGCACTCATACGTGCACTCAACTTCTTTGGTCGATCTTGGCGAGCCCTGTTCTGAGTGGAACCTGTCCTGTTAAACCACTGTATGGTCTTGGCAACCGTGCTGCAGCTCAGTGTCAGGGTCTTGGCAATCTTCTTATAGCCTAGGCCATCTTTATGTAGAGCAGCAATTCTTTTTTTCAGATCCTCAGAGAGTTCTTTGCCATGAGGTGCCATGTTGAACTTCCAGTGACCAGTATGAGGGAGTGTAAGAGCAATGACACCTTGTAACACCAACAAGTCACATGACACTGGGGAGGTAAAATGGCTGATTGGGCCCAATTTGGACATTTTCACTAAGGGGTGTACTCACTTTTGTTGCCAGTGGTTTAGACATTAATGTCTGTGTGTTGAGTTATTTTGAGGGGACAGCAAATTTACACTGTGACACAAGCTGTACACTCACTACTTTACATTGTAGCAAAGTGTCATTTCTTCAGTGTTGTCACATTTAAAAGATATAATCAGATATATACAAAAATGTGAGGGGTGTACTCACTTTTGTGAGATACTGTAATATATATGTGTATCAGAAAAAGGACCTGGAAATGACTATCTAGACAAGGGGTTCTCGACCTTTTTTGGCCATTTTAAGGGCACAAAATTCTGACAACCACCTCTAATAATTCATAGTGGGAATTAATAAAAAAATAACAGCATATCAGAATCAGAAGATACAGTCAAAAGTGTGGCTTTCATTGATTTGATTTGACGCACACAAGACTACTGAACTCTTCGTCCTATAAGTAAGTGATAGCAAAAGGGTGGTGTTGTCTGTTTAGTCTGGTTCATGTGTTCAGGCCAATTGGTTCAACTAATGGTGTAGTTACACTATACAGGTGCTGGTCATAAAATTAGAATATCATCAAAAAGTTGATTTATTTCGGTAATTCCATTCAAAAAGTGAAACTAGTATAATGTATACATTCATTACACACAGACTGATATATTTCAAGTGTTCATTCCTTTTAATTTTGATGATTACAACTGACAACTAATGAAAACCCCAAAATCAACTTTTTGATGATTTTCTAATTATAAGACCAGCACCTGTATATGGTCAAAATTTTGTAGACACCTGACCATCCCATTCCAGATTTAGTCACCCCATTGTTGTTATAATAGCCTCCACTCTTCTGGGAAGGCTAGCCACTAGATTTTGGGGATTTGCCCATTCAGCTACAAGAATGGCTTAGTCCAGGGGTCTTCAACGTTTTCCAGGCCAAGGACCCCCAAACTGATTGCGAGATGGATCGGGGACCCCCTAATTATATATATTGTATGAAATTGTGTTATATAAAACTGGTACCAAAACTTTCGTGACCCCCATGCAGTACCTCCGCGGACCCCCTGTTGAAGACCTCCGGCTTAGTCAATTAGTGAAGTCAGGCACTGATGTCAGCTTTCCAATTCATCCCAAAAGTGTTCAGTGGGGTTGAGCTCAGAGGACTACATAGGCCATGGGAGTTCTTCCACACCAACCATGACACCAACCATGACACATTTTGTCTTCATGGACCTCGCTTTGTGCACTGGGGTATTGTCATGTGGGAACAGGTTTGGGCCTTTTAGTTCCAGACAAGAGAAATTTCAATGCTACAGCATAAAAGACATTCTACACAACCATGTGCTTCATACTTTGTGGTAACATAGTTGTGATGGTCAGATGTCCACATACCTTTGGCCATATACTGTATTTTGAATATCTTGACAGTATATCATCATACCCCATGAGCCAAATTGAAATCCTACAGTGGTAAAAGATGAGAGTGTTGTTCAGACACAGAAGTGTGGTTTTCCATTCGGTAGCAAATCAGATCATTCTGATGAACTCTCATAGCCATTATTAGCTCCACTGAATATTGTACTTTAAGTTGAATAATAGCTTGAATAATAAACCGGGTCTTGCTGTAAGTTTAGAATCTCAAAGCACGCGCACACACACAAAGATTTAAATGACATAAAATTGCCTAATAATTCCTAAAAACTATTTGACTATTGCTTAATTTGTATTATTTATTCTCTAGAAATCAGGGATGAAGACCTTCAGGGAAAAAAGGAGGTAAATAAGGAGAGAAGAATGCAGCACAAGTAAACATCAGACAGAGGATTTGGCAGGTACTCGACTCTATCCGACTCCCAGATCCTACATTTTCATTGCACCACCAACAACACATGTCAAGTAAATAAAAAGAAGACATAGCTTGGAATTTCCTGTTAGTTCACGCGGCTTGAGTTAGCCAACGTCGGCACAGGTTCATGCTGCAGCTGCTCTTCGTTTTCATTTTCTTACTCCTAACTCTCTCAAGAAGCTAAAGCACAATTCAAATTGTTGATATGAGAGCAATAAAATGTAGAAAACATTTCTTCACCCACCCAAAATAAACATCCCTGCTGTAAATTAGTCACTTGTAGATCCAAATCTAAAGTATTTATCATCAAATAGTTATAGAGGACACAACTGTGTATCTGAAATGGTGTACATTTTATTCTGTGAAACAAAAGGACCACATAGCAAGCATTGGCATCTTCAAATAAACCCAAGCTTTTCTAGTGATTATTAATTTCTGGAAACTTTTTTTTAAATGCATCCAGTTACACATTTGGAGTTATTTGTTGTTTTTTTATAAGACAAATATAACATGATATACATTATGTACTTGTGTTTTTTATAAATGCATTTCAGTATGGTGATTAATAATTTGGTCTGTCCGTTGTCTAGAGGCGAGGGAATAAGGCAGGCCGAAAAGAGCGCAACCAGCGCGAGATCAGTGAATCGTTTGCTTTGACATGAATAGACATTTAAAACACCGGCATTTTTCATAAAGAAATAAAGAGTTATAATGAGTTTACAGGTATTTCAGTACACAAATAAAAATATACAAACTATTGCACAATGGAGGTAACAAAGACGAATACAGCATGAGTGGGCATTTAATGAAATGTGAGGCATTGTGTTATTTAGAAAATAATGGAAATACAAAAACTAACAAAAACAAAAAAAAATCCACATTGAATACGAGTTAAAGATGGTGTAAACTATTAACAGAACCTAACTTTCTGTATTGAAATATTTTCAGATAAGGTTCATGATTTAGGAAAAAAAACAAAAAAAAACAAAAAAAAACCCCAACAGTTCCTCCAGACGAATACAGTAACATTGTTAAGTTAATGCTAAAATAAAAGTGTCATGTTGCTGCTTCTGAATAGGCATGTGCTGATGCTGGAGCTGTCTAATCTTGAACTCTGGATTCTGATTGATCAGAAAATGATAAATTTTCTAAGAACAGAACAGACAGTACTGCAGCTGCAAATCACAGTTTTATATTAATGTGCTCATTCGAACACATTATTGTTTCTATAGTAACATCTTACACAGGGATTTGACGGCTGATGCTCCTAAAAACGTACAGAATCATTGTTATGAAGTTTTCTGTACGGAGACATTTATGGAAGGAGTCTCCGGTGTTAAAATTTTGTAACAGTCAGTGATAAAGCTGTATCTTTTCTGACATCTTTTTTGAAGAGTTTATGTCCTGAGGTTCCTCAGAAAGTGTTTTTATTCTTATTAACTTTAAGAGAAAGGGAAAGGGAACTTTTTTTTAGCTACTGAAATAAAGTGACAACAGGAACTTGTTTAATGGATGCACCACTGCATTAAAACAGCTACAGTGGGGGGAAAAAAGTATTTGATCCCCTGCTGATTTTGTATGTTTGCCCACTGACAAAGAAATGATCAGTCTATAATTTTAATGGTAGGTTTATTTGAACAGTGAGAGACAGAATAACAACAAAAAAATCCAGAAAAACGCATGTCAAAAATGTTATAAATTGATTTGCATTTTAATGACGGAAATAAGTATTTGACCCCCTCTCAATCAGAAAGATTTCAGGCTCCCAGGTGTCTTTTGTAAAGGTAACGAGCTGAGATTAGGAGCACACTCTTAAAGGGAGTGCTCCTAATCTCAGTTTATTACCTGTTAAAGACATCTGTCCACAGAAGTAATCAATCAATCAGATTCCAAACTCTCCACCACGGCCATTTGTTAATGGGCAAACTTACAAAATCAGCAGGGGTTCAAATACTTTTTTCCCCCCATTGTATAAATGGCTTAAAAAATATGACCTGCTATTCTTCAATAAATAAAGATTGTAATTGTTGGCAAGCTGCTGTGGTATAAAAGGGGAAAAAACAATTAAAAGGTGTGCTGCTGTTGACTTTGCGTCAACCACCTCAATGTTGATTATTTTCCAAAATCAGAATGTTTACAAGCGTTTTATTATTTACCTTTCGTATAACGTTATCAATTTTCTGCACATGCCTACTCATACGAAGAAAGAAAAGGGGTGCGGAGTGAAACACACCTAGTCAGCAAATGAGTATTACAGGAGCAAACCAAAAATATTTGTCTTTCAGTAGACTGTTACAGTTAACAAGTGATTCTAAACAGCACACTGAATATCAGTGGCACCTTTACACGAACTCTGGTAGTCCCTGAACCGAGTTGCTTTACTCCGGCCCACACAGAGGACTGCAGCTGAAGGGTGAACAGTTAATGTTCTCAGCTCGAGGAAGTCTATAAAGTCCATGTGTCCATGGTGAGAAAGTCTGAACAAGAACAAAATCACTTCAACAACTCAAAATATTAAAACCACAGGTTTAAACATGGCAGGCAGCATACGGTTCAAGTAAAATACAAGAAGGTTTTAGTAAAAGAACTCAGGAAACGTCTCGATTAATACTGAAAGGGTAAAGTAGGGAACTGGCAAAGTTAGCAGAATTTGTGCAGAAGATTCTAATCACAGTCTGGAAGATGATCAGTAATATCATAACAGGATTTCACCATCTTTAGTGGCTTGTGCTTATGGAGAACAAAAGCTTTAGTTTGGGGAAAAACGCTAGGCGTCTCAGTGATCGACAGCAAATTAAAAAAAAATGAAAATGATATGAACGGATTATTTCACAGCCTCTCATCTCCACTCCTGAAGTCCTGTGCAGGTTCAAGTTCTACACATCATGAACACTTGGCGAACAGGTTGCAGAGCTGAATCAGCAAAGAAAATTCAAACCTGCACAGGAGTGGGAGCTCTGTGTGTGTGTGTGCGCGTGTGTGTGCGCGCGCGTGTGTGTACCAGACCTACAATACTGCACTGCTCTCACAAGTGAAGAAAGGGTCAAATCACTTCCAACCTGCATCACTCATCTCTACGCATCAGGCAGACACAGATAGGGTACAGAACATTAAAGGAATTGATTTGCACACTCTTTTTTCAACCTTTCATTCTTGGCAAGAGCAGAACTTATTACGACTCCCAGATCCTTTTTTTTATTTTTTAAATACATGTTATACTATGCCCCAGTCACGTACCACGCTGTCTGTGACAGGGAATTAGAGAACCGACTAAAAGCTTCAAAAATCGCGAGCACTCTCATTTTAACGTTTTTCTTTAGAACATGAGTTACAGAATTGTTGCAGAATAAAGAATGGTCTCATATCAAATGTACACAATTTTCCTCTTTACCCCACATGTAGTCTGAAAATGTTTGATGTCTGATGTTTGCTTCTTTCTTTTATATACATGAAACTTGTCCACCATTCTACAGACCTTCAACTGGCAGACATGGGAAGTCTCAAAGGTGTTGGTAAAAAAGGTTAACCAAAAGGTCATTTGCCCCATCATCAGAACAATCCAATGGAGCAAAACTGGCCATGCTCTCTGGGTGGGAGGGACATACATTCTCCAACTCCACCCCATTTCGCAACAACAATAGCCAATGAGGGCATATGTGAGCTCATGGAAGAGGGCAGATAGCACTTTCCGCAGAGTCCATTATGCTGTATTAAACTTGGAGATGTGAAGCAAGCCAACAAGAAGGTGACAATCCATCACTCTACCACCATGAAGGTCAGCAGCCAATGAGCTTTCTCCAGCTTATGCTTCTTCTAACAGAACTCCATGTGTGTTTTTGGGGATTGTCTCAGCTCCATAAGGCTACACTTTCATGAGCATGACAATTTGTAAACCCTTTAGGATTTTCTATATTTCTGCATAAACAGGACATAAAACACCATCAGATGTTCACACAAGTCTTAAAAGCAAACAAAGAGAACCAAATTAAACAAAAGATGGACTGGCACCCTGTCCAGGGTGTACCCCGCCTTGTGCCCGATGCTCCCTGGGATAGGCTCCAGGTTCCCCCGTGACCCTGAAAAGGAGTAAGCGGTTGAAGATGGATGGATGGATGGAGACAAAAATATTATTCTTGGTCATTTATTAATGGTGGAAAATGATCCAATATTACATATCTGTGAGTGGCAAAACTATGTGAACCTCTAGGATTAACAGTTAATTTAAAGCTGAAATTAGAGTCAATGGATAACAATCAGGTATGAGTGACCTATTTTTAAAGAACAGCACAAAAAAGATTTGTTGAAGCTCATCAGGCGGGAAAAGGTTACAAAACCATCTCTAAAGGGTTTGCACTCCATCAATCCACAATTAGACAGATTGTGTACAAATGGAGGACTTTCAAGACCCTCCCCAGGAGTGGTCCACCAGCAAGTATCACTCCAAAAGCAAGATGTGTAATAGTCCACAAGGTCACAAAGGAACCCAGGGAAACCTCTAAGAAATAAAAGGCCTCTCACATTGGCTAATGTTAATGTTTATGTGTCCACCATCAGAAGAACACTGAACAACAACGATGTGCATGGCAAAGTTACAAGGAGAAAGCCACTGCTTTTGAAAAAAGAACCCTGCTGCCTGTCTGCAGTTTGCTAAAGATCACGTGGACAAGCCAGAAAGCTATTGGAACAATGTTTTGTGGATGGAGGAGACCAAAATAGATCTTTTTGGTTTAAATGAGAAGCGTTCCGTTTGGAGAAAACATTGCATTCCAGTATAATAACCTTATTCAATCTGTGAAACATGGTGGTGGTAGTATCATGGTTTGAACCTGTTTTGCTGCATCTGGGACAGGACAACTTGCCATCAGTGATGGAACAATGACTTCTGACATTTTCCTCTAGAAATCTCTGGTATAATTCAGGTCATCTGTCTGTGATCTAAAGCTCACGAGAAAGTGGGTCATGCACCAAGACAATGAACCTAAGCACACAAGTCGTTCTATCAAAGAATGGTTAAAGAGGAATAATGTTAATGTTTTGGAATGGCCAAGTCAATGCAGCTCATGTGAGGAAACCCACCAAGCTGTTCTGTACTAAGGAATGGGCTGAAATTCCTCCAAGCCGATGTGCAGGACTGATCAACAGTTACTGGAAACATTTAGCTGCAGTTATTGCTGCACAAGGGGGTCACACCAGATACTGAAAACAAAAGGTTCACATACGTTTGCCACTCACAGATATTTAATATTGGATCATTTTCCTCTATAATTAAGTGCCCAAGTATAATATTTTTTGTCTTGTTTATTTAATTGGATTCTCCTGGTCTCCTTTTTTCCATTCTTTTCACAGCTCACCCACGTCTGCCTTGATCTCGGTCTCTCTCTTCCTTTGTTGATGGAGCTGCGTGGAGGACTGTGCAGGTTCCTCAGGTTCAGTCCTATAACTAGTTTACTTTGTTCTGTATTAGGGTTAAATGATTCCAAACTATGCGAAAGAAAACTTTCAATTGTTCTCCTATACCACATCAGCACATCTAGGTGACATCACTGAAGGCCAGGACATGGACAATATTTACACAAAAGATTTTAGTGATATAGTCGTCTATTACTAAAACCAATTTAAAAAAAAACCCCGATAAAGATGCAAACGAGAGACACCAAACATGTCTTTGGGGTAAAGTGGGAATGTGTGTGAATTTTCTTTTTCCTATGGATCACTATGGATGAGTCAATTCACAGGTTCTCTCTCTCTCTCTCTCTCTCTCACACACATACACACACACACCCACACACTTTAAATAAATTGTGTCAGAGTAGTGCAGGTTAACGCAGTGCATGTAGAATGCACGAGCCCATTCACATAACACACGGGTTGCCCCATCATTACATTAAATTTAAAGATGTTTAAAACATTAAAAACCTTTTCTCTCATCATACACATCTCAATCATTCTCCAGCGATATCTCTCTCTCTCACACACACACACACACAAACTCTTTCCTCTGCTGCAGTGATGTAAAGATGGTGTGTGAGAGGGAGAAGCCAGCATTCAGGTGTTGTTCATCTCAGCTTTGCTGAGCGCAATGGCCAGTTCCAGGTCCTCCTGCTCCTGCTGCCTGAGTCTTTTCAGCCTCTCGCGCTCAGCTCGCTCACTCTCTCGCTTGGCCCACTCCATTTGCTGCGCCTCATTCCCAAACTGGAGGACGAGAGGAGAAAAACAAAAAACAAACACACCCCAAAAAAAAAAAAAAAAAAAAAAAAAAAAAAAAAAAAAAAAAAACACAGTGGAGCAATGTGGTCAGTGCGGACACAGACTTTAACAAGTTAGCATGTATAAAAGTAGACTTTGATACACAGATGTGCGTGAGAATAAACAGATTTAGAAACGCTAAAATGCAAAAACACACAGACGCATAAAGACGAAATATTAAATGCACTAGTTTTTATTCACTAGCAGTTAGACCTTCTCTCTACAATTCCCACCAAAATGCATTTAAAAACCCTCTCCGGTAGTATAAAATATTTTATTTTAGCAGAGGAGACAACACTGCCAAAAAGTAAATTCTAGCCCGGAGAGAGAAAATAAACCCCACAAAACCTCTGGTGTATATCAGTGGATAAGATGACCCCCCCACCAAATGTGCAACAAGAAACAGTAAAAAAATTTTAATGCTATTAGGAGCAAATAAGTCTTTCATGTCCCATTTCCCATCAGCTTTTCATCAAAGACAATTTATTTGTGTTTGTCCTGATCGCTACTTTATGTAATATCTCCTCTATCACCAGAGCAACGGGTTAAAAAAAAAAAAAAAAAAAAAAAACAGGTAAAGGTAATTGCCACAGCTAATGTCAATTTTGGCATCCCCGATTTGTAGAGTGGGCACAGAACACACCATGATTGTCACATGATCCTACCTTCACATCCAAACATGGCCAAATTAGAGAATGAGATGAAGATGTTTTGAACAAGAAAGACTGTGTACACGGTTTTATTTTTAATTTTTATTCTTGGAAAACCCAACCCCAGACCAAAAAAATGCCCAATAGATCACTACTGATTTGATTTATTAAATGCCCTCAGTCTTAATAAAGTGACTTGCATAAGTATTCTACACAACCCCACCCCCACATGTCCACATTTGGTTGCAGCCTAGAACTGAAATGGACTTGATTGGGATTTTATATCATGAATCTACCAAACTGACATAATATTGGTTGCTTCTTTGACTAATCCCCTCTTTACCCAATCACTGACGTTTAGTGGACGACCTCCTCTAGGCACGAGTCACGGTTGTATCATAGTCTTTCCATTTTATACTAATTAATTTAATAGTGTTCGTCTTTCCAAAGGGCTTTCCAAAGTCTCCTCTAGGCATAGCTGTTGTTATATAGTATTCATTCCATTTAATAATATATTTAATGGCACTGTGATAATGTGTGATATCCATTTATAACCAAACTCTGACTGATACTCTTCCAGAACATTGTTTTGTTAGATTCTTGATGTTTGCGATGCTGCTTGTTTAGGTATGTTCTCTAACAAACTCTGGGTTATTCCAGGAACAGACGTATGTATATTGAAGTCATGTGACACTAATTGCACACAGCTCGACTCCATTCAACTCATTCTGGGACTTCAGACTGGTACTGATTGCACCAGAGTCAATTTAGGGGTTTCACAGCAATTGCAGTGAATACTTATGCAATCGTAACTTTTATGTTTTTTTTAAATTGTAGATAATTCTGGAAACTATCTTGACCTTTTCCTCTCACTTCAGCAATTCAGGTTATTTTATTTAGATTCATGACATAATCCCAGTTAAGACCGTTAGTCTTCCAGATCGCAACACTACAAAATGTGGAACAGTGAAAAGGGGTGAATACTTATGCATGTCACTTTACATTTCTGCTTACCAAATTCTCAGACGATCTTACCTTCATTTTCTCACTCCCTGTAAGAGGAAATTAGTTCTCACACACACACACACACACATAAAAAATAAAACCCAATTGAGAAACCAGGTGTCACGCAGGACTGACTGAATTGCACACAGACCAAGGGCAAGACGGACATTGAACAGACCACTAACACCAAGAACAGACAGTCGATCTTTAAATGAGGCTTTCTGAAAGCAATAAACTCAAACAGGAAAATGAAACATACACTGATTTCAAAATGGGAGGCTCAGAAAGGAACAAATTCCATTTCCTTTGAGAACAGAAACTGAACAAACAGGATGGACGTGAGAAGAACATGCACATCAGATTAACTGCAGAATAAAAGGCGCGGCACTGAGAAGAACGAGGTCACCACTGCACAGAAGTGTAAGGGGAAAAAAAACAAAACCCATTATATACCACAGAACTGGATTCTGATTGGTCAGAGGATGTTCCAGGTCTATACTAATGTGCTCTTCAAAAGCGTTATCGATATACACGTGCGGAAATTTTCTATGATGAGAAGTTTATAGAACACTTTTTGAAAGGAGTCTCCAGTGTCAGAAAAAAAAGTCAGGCGTGGTCAGCTGTAATTCACGTAGCATTGTTGGGAGTAATTGACTCCCAAAAGAAGGAAGCGATTCTGAACAGCTGAAACGACTTCAGACTTACTTCCTGTACTAACCTACTTAGGTTTGTAACAAAAAACCCCGCCTCTGGTCTTCAATGGCTGCTTGCGAACAGAAGGAGCTGAAAATCGTTATGGTAGTGGGCGTTTCCTTTTCGACACACGCTGACAGCGGTAGACCAATCACAACAGACTGGGACATCTGACCAATCAGAGCAGACTATGCGCTCTGAAAGGAGGAGTTTAGAATGAATCCTTTCAAACGGATCATTGAATGGGTCGTGACACTGGGGGGATAAGGTAATGCTGCAATTTAAATTATGAGCTTTATTATAAATTTTTGACCTTGGATGCATGTAAATCTATTGTATGAGACCTTTAAAACAAAATTAGGCACGTTTCAAAACCATAAAATGGCATTTGTTGTGGTATAAGAGGAATAACACATTAATATAATGCGCTGTTATAGGAAAATAATCAACTTCAGCATGGTAACAGCAAGTCCACTTCACCACACCACCCTGTCATTGATTGTTTTCCAACAACAGAGTGCTTTATTCCTTACCATAATGTCTCAAAAAAGACTAAAGGACACTTTCTGGCAGAGGTGACATCATTATCATTATTATTATTACTATTATTATTATTATTATTATGAAGAAGAAAAAAATATGGAATGATTTTTCTAATATTGTACATTAGCAGTAATACTGATGGACAAATGAAGAGTTTTGCAAACACTGTGTCCCCATCGCATGCACAAAGACAGGAGAATGACAGCTGAGAGAGATGATGATGAGTTATAAATAATGAGTGCACAAACAAATCCCATGCTGAGAAATCTCCAGGCTGAGAGCTGAGTAGTGATACTGCTCCTTCCTGTCAACCAGTCACCATGGAAGCGCCTCCAAAAGCCCCCTACTGCCAATAACCTAAACCATAAACAACCCTCAGCATGTATAGGATAAACCTACAGATGACCTTTTCACTTAAATCAAGGTCCTGTCTTAGAACTACCATGTTAAACTGTATGCATATAAATTAACCTAAAATAATGGGACAATGTCAATAGTCTAGCCTATATAACAATTTCTGTTGGGAAAAAAAATCTGGAAGATGCTCTTAAATCACAGCAACTTAATCATGAGGGAAAAGGCCATGCTAAGGGTGTAACAGTGGCTTTCTGTCAGCATGCCATGGGTCCAAAGTCTGATGTTTACTTTAAACATATCATTAAAACAATGTTTTAACGCTATGCTTGCCTTAATCATGTGCCAGCTCACCATTCAGTAATATAATGTTTATTAGATTTATACCCCAGCGCTGTTGAATTCTGGATTCTGATTGGTCAGAAAGTGTTGATTGAGTTTCTATAACAGCAGCTCTAACAATAGTGCAGCTGCAAATCACAGGTTTATATTAATGCACTCATTCTTATATGGTACACCAGACGATCACGTAAAATGTGTAATCGTGAATCATGATATTGTGAAGTTTTCTGGAAAAAGTCTCCAATGTCGGTGCTTTATAGGTTTTCCGACATTTTCGGGATAGAGGAGTTTATGCTTTGTGATTTCTCGGTCACATGACAAGCTGCATTTTTTTTGTCTTATTAACGTCAAGAGAGAGAGAGAGAGAGAGAGAGAGAGAGAGAGAGAGAAAGAGAGAGAAAAAAAAAGCGAGGCTATTTCACAGATTTTCACAGAGTCAAAATCTTATTTGATATACACCGATCAGCCATAACATTAAAATCACCTGCCTACTATTGTGCCCTTGTGCCGCCAAAACAGCTGTGCCCCGTTGAGGCATGGACTCTCTGCAGGTGTGCTGTGGGATCTGGCACCAAGACATTAGCAGCAGAATCCTTAAGTCCTGTAAGTAGAAACATTGGGCCTTAATGGATCGGACTTGTTTGTTCAGTACATCCCAAAGATTATTGATCAGATTGAGATCTGGGGAATTTGGAGGCCACGTCAACAACTTAAACACTGGAATGTTCCTCAAACCATTCCTGAACATCTTAGCAGTACATTATCCTGCTGTAAGAAGCCACTGCTATTAGGGAATACCGTTGCCATGAAGAGGTGTACTTGGGCTACAACAATGTTTAGGTAGGTGATACGTTTCATAGTAACATCCACATGAATACCAGGACCCAAGGTTTCCAGAAGAACATTGCTCAGTGCATCACACTTCCTCCGCCAGCTTACCTTCTTCCCATAGTGCATCCTGGTGCCATTTCTTCCCCAGGTAAACGATGCCAACACACCCAGCTGTCCACATGATGTAAAAGAAAAGGTGCTTCCTCAGACCAGGCCATCTTCTTCCATTGCTCCATGGTCCAGTTCTGATGCTCACATGCTCACTGTAGGCACTATCAGCAGTGGACGGGGGTCAGCATGGGTGCTCTGACCGATCTGCGCATTTGTAGCTCCATTCACAGCAAACTGTGATGCACTGTGTGTTCTGACACCTTTTTTTATCATAGCCAGCATTAACCTTTTCAGTACTTTGTGCTCTTCTGTGGATCGTACCAGACGGGCAAGCTTTCGCTCCCCACATGTATCAATAAGCCTTGGGTGTCCATGACACTGTCACCAGTTCACCGGTTGTCCTTCCTTGGACCCCTTTTGGTAGGTACTAACCACTGCATACCAGGAACACCGCACAAGACCTGCTGTTTTGGAGATGCTCTGACCCAGTAGTCTAATCTATTACAATTAGGGCCTTGTCAACATCACTCAGATACTTACGCTTGCCCATTTTTGCCATTGTAATGAGATAATCCATGTTATTCACGTCACCTGTCAGTGGGTTTAATGTTACAGCTGATCGGTGTACATTTCAAAGACATGTGGTGATGCATTTTGTCTGAGGAAAACTGGAATTCCTTTTTTGCTAAAAAAGAACCTCCACCACACAATTTTGTCCAGTTTTGTGAAAACTGTGCCCAGTAGTTGAGGGGAAAAAAGGTAAAATATCGCAAGATTAATTACCGGCATTTAAATGGAAAATTCCATTCCTCCAGATTGCACCTAGTTACGTTTGAACGAGTTTTACTTAGATTGAGAAGAAAATAATATAGTAAGAGATCAAGCTCTGATGTGCACAACACCAAAAGTAACCCATTTTTCATTTCAAAGAGTCAAATTTTGCCCCAGGAAGGGTGGAAGTAGCAACCTTTCCTGTCAAAGTGCCCCATGAATCAGTGCAGCTGCCACACAATCAACTATATATGCTGGGGATTTTCCCCTCTCTCATTGTTATAGATCATTTCACGGAGTTGGTTCATCTCAAAAAGTAATGGCAGTAGAGATGGAGAATAGCCAGCATGAGGCAACAGCATAGACTGAGAGCTACAGAAGCCAAATGGTGTGGTCTGTTCCAGAAACCTCACTAGAAAGCAGAGAATGTTTGAGGGAACAAAGAAAAAAAAAAAAAAGGAAAGTAAAGAAAAGGTGGACTGGACAAGAAGAGTAGTATCACTAAGCTCAACTTACAGAGCTGAAGTCTGCAAAACCCAAGGAAGAATCTTTAGTGGCTTTACTTGAAGCAGATGGAGCAAAAGGATCTTTGCCACTAAACGGGTCCCCGAGCCCCTTTTTACTCTGAAATGGGTCGTTAGCGTCAGAACCAAAGGGCTGGAAGGGATCGCTCGACTTGGCTGAATCCACAGATCCGGATAGGTTAGTTGGAGTGCTTTTGCCTGGAAGAGTACAGAAAGAAAAATACTTTTTTTCCATTTATAAGAAAATATTAGACAAAATGTTAATCACATCCACCAACAGGGGCGACTTATTGTGCAATACACCAGGACAATTGTAACTGAGCATTAAAGTGGACACTAAGTCTGTTGGTCAGACCATGAGTAAGGTTTTTTGTTTTTTTTTATAATGTCATGGTTTCATGGCTAGTCACGGTGTACGATTAGACGGTTATACCTCAATGCTGACTTGTGACTCTACAAAAATCGATCACCTCTGGATGCTTTGGCTTTGTTTAATCCATTACTGTTGTGAACGTTACATTGCTACCTCTACTGTCACTCCACTGATCACACACGACGGCTTTCAAAACACAGAGCACAACACATTGCTGACCACAACGAAAACAAAAAAAACAGTCCATTAATACTTTTGGTTCAGCCTCCTGCTGCTGAACACAGCTGCTCTTTCTTTAAGTTTATAACAACAACATGATAAATACTGACAGTGTAAACTGTTTAATAACAGATCTTTAAATTTTTTTTTTTTTTTTAAAGGCTCATATGATCCCAGTTTAAAGCCCTTCATGAACTTCCTTCCATCACTGATGCACTCGCACCACATTCTCTGCCTCCTGGTCTCTGAACTCTTCAACTCTGTTGCTTTCGGCTCTTTCATGCTCCCTGCTTAAACATCAGGGGTTGACTGGCACTACCACAAGATTTTTGAACATTAGGTCTACTCCTACTGTTATAGCTCTCAAGTCAGAATATTTTACATGTTAGCGTTCTGACATTTTAACTTGTATGCCTATGTTATTGTGTGTTTTATCTTTGTATGCTTGTTGCAAGTGTAAGTCTAACACTTTGGTTTAAACATGCTTTATAAATGATCTTACCCACTGCTCTTATGGTGAGAAGAGGTGAAAGTAACCAAGTCGACATGTAGCTATTTCTCCTGGAGAGTCAGTGTTGTATTTTGCTTAGACATGAAACTAAAGAAACATTAGCATACTTTTATGCTAATATCCATTCATCCTGGTATAAAATGTCCTGATGTTATACAATAAAACAGTCATTAATGGAAGTGAGCTTACATTATAATCAAGCTGTTGCACTGTTCATGAGCAGCACATTATTCATATTTCCTTTGTGACTGAGGGAGTGAATAAGAACTGTGCCACACCCTGATCTAGAAGCACGCTTGTTTTTAGTCAGGGGATGACAGTTTCTCACCTTACACTGAACCAGGGGGAAGAAAAACTGACAAATGGCAAAATAATAAAATATTTAAGAATGTACTGATTACAAGAGAGTGCACATGCATGCCAGTATGACTAACCTAAACCCTCCTCGAAAGATTAACCCATCCCAAAAAAACCACAGCTGTTTCAGTCACACTTGTGGTGTCCCAGTAATGCTACGTAATCTACCAGATGGTACGACATAAAAATTTATTATTCAACTACTTTACAACAACAACTTACACCCCACATTTGTAGCCATCACACCATTAACATGAATAAAAAATGTAAAACGCTGATGTGAGACAATTACGCAAACACACACACACACACACACACACAAAAATGCTTACGTGTAACACTTTTTTTTTGTGTACAACTGGCGCAGCATATCTCATGAGAACTTTAAACTGGCTCTTGGTTCCTCTTAAAGGTGTCAACCGCAATGTGATCTGGGCTGTTATTTATATTAGACCAGCAATCAGTTTCTCTCTTTCAGTAAACGGAATAGCAAACCACAACGTCGAGCTCCACCCTGACAGCTCAAAACCAGCAAAAAACACAAGCACGGTTTATCATTGCTCCAATCACACCTATAATACAAGGGCATGCGAATGTAACTCTCCGATGCTCAGAAAAGACACTTAACACATGGGAACCTTTTCTTCAGACTAACACAGCATGTGTGCGTTTTTCCACCATATTATTAAGCACAAAATTATTACTATTCAGTGTAGAATAATGTAGGGGAAAAACCTTAAGCAATAAATTAAATTAATAAATTAATAAACGGGCTTAATTAGACCAAACTTGGATAATAATATTGCGATATTTAAATATATGAATTACAGTAAAATGGGTGGGAAATTAGGTTTGTTTGTGGTAGAGAAGTTACCCTGAGTTTCTCAAAAAAAAAAAAAAAAAAAAAAACACACACAACCCTACATCAAACACACACACACACACACACGCGCGCGCAGAGGAAGTGAGGAAGGGCGTGGATATCAGCATAATGCTGCCAGTGCAGGCAAACCGCAGATGATTTGAAGCACTTGAGTTGTAACCGTACCCACTTTAATATACCAACTAAACCTCCAACTCTAACCTCTTAAAAACACTGACAACAATGAACATCTAGGAACAATTAAAAATGCTTCTGTAGGAAGAAATAAAAATAGTTCAATATAAGGAAATAGAGGTTTCATTACTCGAGTGAGCTACACTGATATTTAAAAAAAATATAATAATAAAAAAAAGTTTAGCTTTTAAATTATATCCAGACCATTAATATCTTAAGAGGAATAAAGCATACGATATATGTGTGTGTGTGTGTGTGTGTGTGTGTGTGTGTGACAGAGAGAAATGTTTACATTTCTTATTTTAGGAAAAAGATGTTATGTACAGCAATTAATAATATAAATACACGTGGACACTTTTCTTGTGTCTACATCTCAACTAAAACAAATGGGCCATAGCTTTCCCACCAAACGCCTGGTGTTTGCTGTAAAACCCCGTATATACACACAATCCAGGTTCAACGGGTTTGACCTCCATGTCTTAATGCATGTCTGACCGCAGCACAGTAAATAGTGTTTTTAAAACCTTTTGTAAAGTGTTAGATGTGTTGCTTCATAGTAGGTCTACTTAATTTAACTTCTCTTTTTTTGGCTGAAAAGTTTCAGTAGCATCCCTAATAAACATTCTGATGTTCACTACAAATGTGCCTAAAGTTAGAAATGACAGAAAGTGAGGCTGCATCTCATATATGCTTATAAGGTCTGTCTATCCAAACACCATCTACTGATCCCTACATGAGAGAGAGGAACTAATTACAGAAACCTGAAATGAGGAAAAACATCCCATCCCCTAGAAGAGTTTTACATGCAAGTTATAAAGTTTTTCATTTAATTTTCTTCTGTTATGACTTATCTTAAGATTTCTTTAAAATGTTGTTTTAAATATTTTGCACGGAATTGGGCAATAATGACTGAAAAAAACCCAAAACGAATGTATTCTAACCCTTCCTGTTCCTGTTTACCTCAAAGAAGAAAAGAGAAAAAAAAAAGAGATGCATATCACAGCGATTAATCTCCAGCTTGATAAACTGTGAAACTGTGTGTGTGAAAGATGTGGGGAGGTTTTTATCTCAGGTACAACTGTTGAAAGACTCGCATGGAAAAAAAAAAAAAAAAAAAAAAAACACATGGAGACTTAGAACGAATAGTTTACTGTAGAGGCAGCAGTGTGTGACCTTTGACCTGGTGTATACAGCAAACTCATAAACCTACCGCTGGGAGGCTTGGGCCGAGGCGGTATGGTCTTCTTGGGCGGGAGAGCTGGAGTGTCCTGGTTTTGGTTGAAGGGGTCATCAGTGAAGCTCTGCTGTATGAATAACAGGCAAGAACAAGAGGTCAGACTGACAGATCTAGGAGGCTAAGAGTTCACACATTGCCCACAGGAAGTGATATTTCACACATTGGTCAGGTTTGAGGCCAAGACAGAACCATAAAAGTGCTTGAATTTAGACCTGTGATTGAGAAATTGCACTATCATCTGAGTTGCTATTGTAGAAAACGAATCAACACCTTCCGACCAATCAGAATCGAGAATTCAATCTTTCATTAATCATACCTTAGACATCTGACTGAAATCAGCAAAGCCACTGTTACTGCCAAATGAGCTGCTTCCAAAAGGGTCCAGAGTCCCAAATGGGTCTGCAATCAGAGATAAGAAAACTCAATTTGTTTCCTTAAATATAATCAAGGTTTTACATACTTCTTTAGATTATGTAAATCTAATAAACCTTCTATTACTGTTTGAAATTCTCACGTGACAAACAGGTTGCCTCACTGCTGAGCAAAACATTTCTGTCTACCTCAAGTGTTTGAGTGACATTATTCTCTCGCTTATACCCATGATCTTTGTATGTTTTTCTTTTTCCTTCTAACCACTACGAACAGAAAAAAACACAGCCATGCACTTCCTTGCATCGTTGTAAAAATGCTGTAACAGAACAGGTTTACTGAAACAGCAGAGGAATGTCACATCCTTTTTAAGATTGGCAGAGCGCCTGCGAGTGAGCGAGCTGGCGGGCGGTCAGGATGCCGAGTATGGGAACTCGTTTAACAGCATCTTCTCGCTTCACAGCTTTTCTGTGACGAGGACCAGAAAGGACTCTGGGGTTAATATGTGTGAAAACAGCCACCATTGTTACTGTGAACACTTGTAGAGCAGAGCTCAGAGAGATTAAACACATGCTGGAACTGTCATTTATCAAATATCAGCTTTAATTTTAAACTCAATACAGTTTAAACGGTTATATGTGTGTGATAAAGTGTGAGATGGCACAAGCACTGTACCTGAACCTTTATGTTTGGGGCTGGTGGAGGCGAAGGGGTCATTGCTCGAGAAGTGATGAGACTACAAAGAGAATGGAAGAAAAAAAATATTATATATTTACTGACCAAGTACACTTGTACTTATAGACTGCACAAACTGTATGCAATAAAATGATAAAGACACGGACAAAGACAACAAACATTTGCTATGAACATAGAGCTACTAACATTGCTAGCAAGAAAATCTCAACATGCAGGGCAAAAAATAATATTAGCTTACCCTGTATTTAAAATTTAACAATTACTGTACATGTAAGGTCTGTAGTCCAGTTCATATTAGATGTAATAACAATTCTGAAGTATAGCCTATATAATACACACTTTAAGCTATTAAACCGCAATGCACAGAGGGGAAAAAAACCCAATACAATTCTGCCGATTCCTCGTTCCAGAAACCCTGTATATACACACACTCCATGTCTTAATGCATGTCTGAAACATGTGATACTGTCAAAGACACATGCTTCAACACTATGTTGGCTCAGACAGTGTTACGCCTCTGCTCTGTAACGCTGATTTTCGCCATGTTATTGAATTACCATTGGTTCAATGTCTTTTTAGATGCACACCATGGAACATTAAGAAAACAGGTAAGTGTTGCAGTGGGGGTGTGGTTGAGTGGCGCTTGTACAAATACATGTAGGGTCTACAGTCCAGTTCATCTTAGAGGTCATAAAAATATCCAAAAAAAAATAAACATACAAAAACCTCGTTTCATTTCAGCTTTTATTTATTCATTATTCCTTATATCATTCACACTATATAGTTTATCATTCTCTTAATTTATTTTTCCACGTCTTGAAAATGCATCGTTTGAATTCAGCGAAGCAAACCATTACAAAACTCCTCCTCCTTCGCGCAAGGATTCATGGGTTATATTAGCCTAAAAAGTGCTGAACGGAGCAACTCGGCCTGGGTCTTACAGTGCGGGGGTGCGAGTCTGTCCATTTCATTTCAGTTACAATGTATTTATGTTGAGAAGTACACATTTGTAATTGATTGAAAAGTAGGCTTAAACAAAAAGAAATACATCTACACTCTCTCACGCTTGCTTTCCGAGTCCTCATTCTGCTTAGAAAGTCCGGTGAGACATACCTAAAGACAGCAGCTCCTCCATTTCTCACTGTCAAAAGAGCCCACAGCTACTCGTTTTCTAAATGATAAACTGCTACGGCTAAACCGTAAACGCTTAGAGGGCTGTGAACAGGAGTGGATACTGAGCAAGTAACTAAATTTTAAAAAATTGCTGACAAAATATTGCATCTTTGTCACAATGCTGTTAGTGACACAGTTGTCATATTTATGAGGCAATTAAAGTCTGAGGAAAGAAGCTGTTCTGGTTTCTGTTGGATTTTAACACACACACACACACACACACACACACACACACACACACACACACACACACACACACAAAAACTGAAAATCTTGCCAGAGAAAATGAGTTTAAATACGTGCTGGCCAGGGTGCGAGGGGTCAGCGAGGAGTGTCTTCTGTTCACTTCCGGGCTCTGGAGATGAACAGGTTTTTGAGGGAGGACAGGGTTCTGAGTGGGAGCATTTCAGCCAACCTGACAACACCTCATAGTCTGTTCCGCTCATTAGTGGTTGAGGAGTCGAACCACACTGTTGTAATGACTACTAGGGGTGTAAACCTCAGCCTTTCACATAATCCAATTTCGAATTCATAAGGCATCAATAAGTGACCAACTTTGCTCCGAATCTGGGTTAGATTTTAAATCTAGATCCAAAAATTGTCCGATCTTCACACCATTAATAACTGCAACGATCATTTACTTACTCATGGAAAAAGTGATTAACCCAAATTATTTAGCCGTTGTAGGATTTAAAAAAATATTGCAATAACTTTAAAAATCAACTGAAAACAGGCTTTTGTTTCATATTATACTTTAATAGCATTCAAATCCGAAGAATCACCTTACAGTTAAATGCCATTAATCCTTTAACCTTTTATATACTAAATTTAAAAGCTAATTAATTAAAATAAATCAGCTACCAACTGAAGCAGTTATAGCTATTATATTTATAACTCACATCATCATTAGTTGTCAATAGCCGAAGCAATTCTTAAAATTGTTTTATTTTCTGGAACACCAAATTTGATTTATTTAACAGTGACACATCACAAGTTTTCCCTTTTTCTCCCCCCTTTTTTAAAAAGAAATATCGCAATCACATTCTGTAATAATGTATTGCAATATGCTATTTTTGTTCATATTGTGCAGCACAGTGCGTTTGGAAAGCACAGACCAGACATTTGTCAGAGTGTGCTGCGATGTTTAAACATATAAATGGGGTTTTACAACACTGATACCCAACTTTATCCCATGAACCAACTTTAGCAGTCAATTATGCTGAACTGAAAAATGATTACTTTAGAACCTAGAGTAGATTTTCCATTGGCTTTGTTTTTTTTTTATACTGGCGCAGTGTCAGAACTAGGCTTGTGCAATAGTGACTTTTCCCTGATTGCACTTTACCATTAAACCAAATCTTGACTATCACCCAGAACCGATAAAAAATAAAACTTGATGGACCTGAAAGGCATGATGAAGGATTGGGAGTGGGGAAGAGGGCGGAAACTGCTTGTTGGTAAAAGCAATTGCGAAAACTCAGCTGGATGCTAGAGGTTTAGGAGATTCCATAGATTCAGTGTTACTATCTTTTGTGATGACAGGCTGTTACAGATTTTGCATGTCAGATTGTGAGATTGCAGCATGACAAGTTTCCATTTGCCATTTTCTTTTTGCTTAGTTTCTTCTTGTTTTCAGCATTCAGATACGTAAATATCTAAAAGACACACCCCTATGTGCTGTATGTGCGGCTAGATTAACCATGGTTTGGTGAAGAGTGGCTTAATCACAGTCAATACTCACAACTGATGTAACCTTAACAAGCTAGCTAATGCTAAATGCAAAACTAACAAGAAAACTCGTGCATTTTACCATTTAAAAAGCATACATTGCAAGTTAAAAGGTCAAACTTGCTCAATTATTAATATAATAGAAGTAAAGGCCACTGTAAATAATGCCAGTGCAAGTCCGTATAAGAACGATTCAACAATCACATCACACAAGCCTATTCTGAACCTCAGAAATGTAAATCATGACACACTTACTGTCCTAAAGTACTGTGATGGTATTTTTGTCAATATTGTGCACTGTTTTTGTACAGCTTTCTCTGACTGCTCCTTTACCTTTACCGGAAGAGTAGCACTTTTACTAAAAGGATCCGAGCTGGTGAAGGGATCAGCCTTGGCCGGCCTCTTAAAGAAGTCTTCTGAAGTGCTCTTGAACGGGTCCGTCTCTTTAAACGGATCTCCGCCGAATGGATCTGCATGCGGACAAGGAAGAAAGTTTTCATCAAGAGCTACAGTACCACAGATTACATTTCATTTCTATAAAAATGGATTTTATTCATTTAATTTTCAAAAATCGAAGTACAAGTATAAACACAATTATATGAGACAATATGTTCAATATTATTGTTAACGTTATATTCATTTCAGATTATATGTAATATTATTGTCTTTTCTGAAAATATCCGCCAATATTGTATTCATGTTCCGGTTATACGTCCAACATTCTATTCATTTGTTTTGATTACATATGCCAAAATCATGTTCACTTTCTGCTTACACATGCCAGTATTTTATTTTTTATTATATGCGCCAATATTGTATTTGTTTTAGTATGTCCAATAATGTTTTTGTTTTCTGATTACAGGCTAAATGTTTTCTTCCTTTTTGATTCCTGATTATATGGGGTGGGGAGATGTGTGTGTGTATATATATATATACATATTTATTTATTTATTTATTTAAATCTGTGCCAATATTGATTTTCTTATAATGTGACAATATTTCATTCGCTTTCTGATTATTTGTGATAATATTGTATAAATTTTCTGATTATGTGAGACATTATTTGAATTTTCTGATTATACACCAATATTTTATTCACTGGAAATGCTCCTTTTCATTTTAGCTTTAGCTTTATCTTAGGCTGTTCTGGAAAGCTTTAAAATGGTAAATCATGAGAAAAAAATAATAAATTAAATCACACGACTTCTCGTTTTTGAATGCCCAGAAAAAAAAAAAGAAGATGCCCTTGAATACCCTTGATATTAGGTCATGTGACAGTGGGTCACTTAGTCTAGATATACCTGCTGAAATATAAATGGCCTGATGCCACCATCTTGTCTCATATAGTCTTTCTGAGCTGTGCGATCCTCTTTCTCAGAAAATGCACAGTAACCTTGGCTACAGATTTTTTTTACAGATTTAAATCAGGAGTTAATATTAGCCCGATCTGTATAAACTGGATATAAATGCACCAGTTGGAGTGTATTCACTCATGTCAAAGCTTTGCTGTAAAATACACTGTGTGCACATCCAGTTCTTACACAACCTCATTACAATGCCACACCTTCAAAACAAGCCCAATGTACAGTTTATAAATGACCTCGATTTAGTATGAGAGTTGGAGAACTGAAAGCTGAATAGAAGAAAGAGAGAAGTGTGCCACTGCAAGCCAGCGTGATGCTGCAATCCATGCTGCAAGGCCCAGAACTGTTTCCCATCATGCAGTAGGACAGAGCAAATACCTGTTGCTGCGGGAGGCTGCTTGGCAAAAGGATCGTTCTGGAAGGGATCACCTACACAGAAAGTGAACACAGACAGAAAGAACGAGGAAGAAACAGGAGAGAGGAATTTATATGCCAGCGCAAGCCAAACCTCAAACACTAGTCACATGATGTCTCACATCCAAGTAAAGAAAACAAACATTTCAGCTCCGAGACAGAGCGTGTGTTTGTGCGTCTCAGTGAAGGACGAGGGTTTATTTCAACAAATGTGCAAGATGAGGGAGCAGATGAGATGTGGAGAGAGAGAGAGAGAGAGAAACACAAAGAAAGAGAAACAGAGTGACAGACAGAAAGAGGAGAAAGAGAGAGAGAGAAAGACAGAGACAAAAAGAGAGACAGATATTCTTTGTCTTTAGAGACATGAGAAACAGATAAAGCAAAAAAGGGAGAGAGAGAGACAAACAGACAGACACAGAGGGAGACAGGGAAAGAGAGAGACAGACAAAGCAAGCAAGGGAGGAGAGAGATAGAGAGAGATAGAGAGAGAGAGATAGAGAGAAACAGAAAGAGAGAAACAGACAAAAAGACACAGAAAGAGAGAGACAGAGAGAGAGAATTGGCCAGAAAGAGAGACAGAGAGAGAGAGAAAGAGAGACAGAAAGAGAGAAAGAGACAGAGAGAGAGTGAGAATTGGCCAGAAAGAGAGACAGAAAGAGAGAAAGAGAGCGAGAGAATTGGCCAGAAAGAGAGACAGAGAGAGAGAGAAAGAGAGAGCATGAGAATTGGCCAGAAAGAGAGACAGAGAGAGAGACAGAGAGAGAGAATTGGCCAGAAAGAGAGAGAGACAGAGACAGAAAGAGAGACAGAAAGAGAGAAAGAGACAGAGAGAGAGAGAGAATTGGCCAGAAAGAGAGACAGAGAGAGAGAAAGAGAGACAGAAAGAGAGAAAGAGACAGAGAGAGAGTTGGCCAGAAAGAGAGACAGAGAGAGAGAGAGAGAAAGAGAGACAGAGAGCAAAATGTGAACAGAACCTTTAAAAGGGTCGGATTTGAAAGGATCTTCAGACTGAAAGGGGTCGGTGTGCATCTCCTGAGAGTTTGTGCTGAACACACTCGTCTTCACTTTAAATGGGTCATCCTGCACACACACACACACACACACACACACACACACACACACACACACACACACACACACACACACAGAGATTAAACACTCACAACTCTTCATCATATACACGGCTTATAAGAACAATTGGGCTAGAAATAAAAAACACACTTACACAGTTTCAACATTATTGTGGTATAAAATAAAATATTATGCAAAACAACATAAACAACATGAAGGTTTCACCATGACCCCGAAGCCCCCGTTCTCCTTGTCGGGGAACCCCTCGCTCATGTCGGCCAGGTTAGTCATGCTGCCTCCATGTGTGCCGTTCAGAGCGCTGCTGTACTGCTCAATGCTTTTGCTTATCTCATGCTGATTGTCCTGGATCTGAGAGAGCTTGCTGCGAGCCTACAGCACAATACACAAACACAATCTGCATTACACCTGGAAGATGTAGAACACACACACACTATATTAGTCCAGTCGGATGGTTCATTTGAAAATATACTAAACAGATATGTGTTATAACAATGTGCTCTTCTCTACCATGAACAGCCTTGATGTCTGTGTATGGACTCATCGCCCTCTAGTGCACTGTAGGGCAACATGCAACTCCTACACAACTGTGAAGCACAGTTAAGATCCTTTGATTCATTTCATCCTGATCATGGCTGTTGTGGATCTGAAAGTTTATTTCAGGACCATTGGGTGTGAGAATGGGATGCCAATCCATCGCAGGGCACCATGCACACACGTTCACAAACTCACTCACACCAAGGGGCAATATAGAGTCGCACGGTATATATTTAGGAGGCAGGAGAAAACTGGAAAACCTGGAGGAAACCAAAACGGCCAGTTTAAAAAAATAAATAAATAAATAATAAAAAAAAGTGTTCACAGCTGCCTTTTTTATTCATCCAAAAAAAAAAAAAAAAGCGCAACGTGACATTGAAAGCTTTTTACCTCACAACCAATCAAGTCAGGGGCAAGTGAGCAAAACAAACATGGAGGACAAAATGCCAGTGGGGAAAAAAGTGCGGGGGGGGGGGTCCTCTTGTTAGTGAGTGAATACAAGGAAAGTTGGATTATTTATGGTATGTGGAAAATATTTGATTGGCATTATTCCAATATTGCAATGTGACTAAAAATAATGTGTATTTTTCAGGAGTTCCCTGATATGTGATGTGATGTCTCCCTTTAACGGTTTCAAACAACCTCATAACCAGAGTTACACCAGTCTTCTTTTGTGGTACTAATGATGATAAATCCAATCTAGGTAATAAACTAGGGTTAGTTAAAATCAACTAATCACTTTTTATTTATTCTTCAATTAATGTTATTTTTCTAGCATACATGTAAGGGATAATCCACGGCATTACACCATTTTTAGGCATTTGCTTCACATCAGGGAGTTCTTTGCGTCCAGGTCATGCAGCAAGTAAGGAATAATTGACAACAGGTCTTTAAATTATTAGAAAATAATGTGCCATTTTCTAATAATTCAACAGACCAGAATCAATTATTCCGCTTATACCCCAGTTACCACACCCCAAGACATGATTCAGAGGTTTTCTTTCAAGACATTTGTCAGGTATCTGTTCTTAACATGCTCTTGTGTGTGGAATTAATTTATAATAAATAATTATGAGAGCGAGACAATGAGAGAGATTGTGTGTGTGTGTTTGTGCTGTATCTCTACTAATAATGAAGTTATGAGTTTAACTACTGTATGCAGCTGTAACTGTATGTTACTATGGTTACAGTCATTTATAGGCAGCACATTAATTTAGAACGGTGTTTAAACTGACTGGAACTTCCTGTGCATTATATGGTTTGAACGCACACCTTCCAGCCAATCAGAATCAAATATTCAGACAGACCACAATACAAGTTTAATAAATTTGCCCTTTTCCTTTCAGATTACTAGTGAAACATGCTCATGATTAAACACCGACTCACTACTATGTGACTGATCATGATGTGGTGGAGTGAATAGCTCTTCAGCTGTTACCTGGTTGATCTCATCCTGCGTGGCTTTCAGGGACTTGATAATGGTCTCCAGCTGGATCTTGCCAGCCTGCAGGCTCTGTTCCAGCTGGCTCTCCTCCTGCTGCAGCCGGGACAGGTCTGCTTTAGCCCGACTCAGCTCCTCCTCCTGGTTCAGTAGGTCTGACTCCTGAGAATGGATCTGACTCTGGAGTGATGAAATCTGAACACACACACACAGCAGTACACTTTACAATCATAAAGAGCTTTTCCTTTAAAGACTGTATTCATGTCAATGACCTCAGGACTGGAGCCTTGTGATGAAGGGGTTATGTTGCGCTCACCATTTGGGACTCCTCCTGGCACTTCTGTCGTACTTCATTGAGCATGTCCTCCAGCTTGGCCTTCTGCTGGTCCATCTCGTCCAGTCGGTCCTGAGCATCCTGCTTCTGGGCCTCCAGTTCCTGCAGACTACACGTCTCTCGGTCCAGATCATTCTGCATTTCCTGTATATCAGAACCGAAGTAAAGGGTGAAATCTAGACTTTTATTTCACTTTAAATCAATTTTAGTGTCCTCAATGCAAGTCATCAAGTCACGAATATTACTTCAGTTACTGAAGAGGTTTACATTAACAGTGCTAGCATGAACACAGTTATCTGTCCCTCCAGGATTTTGCGATCACAGAAATGAATGCAAAATCAAGCAAAGGAGATTGAGGAGTTTTCAAAATTACTGCAGATTTGGGCCAAAATGTGTCATGTGACGTCAGCGCATTTGGCTAAACCTGTTCGATTCACACGATGCGATTTGCATTACAAATTTTTAAAAAAGATGCAGCAAATTTAAGCATTTTTGACCACAAATGTTAAGGAGTTAGCTGAAAATGTTGGTCAATATTATTGTATGTGGTCACAAATTAAGCACAGCTTCTGTAACAGGTGGGTCAATTTCATATTTTAATTAAGTCAATTCATTTTTAATATATTAAAAAACTGCTAGAGTTAAAAAAAAATGTTAATAAACTTTTCAAACAGTAGAAGCAGAGTGGAGAATCCCTTAAACTGGTGATCTTCAACAGACGCTAGAAATAAATGAAAGCAGAATGTGCGGTTTACAGTTCCTGTAAGCTGTGCAAGTGGGAAAAAGCTGCCAGCGTCACAGCCAGCATCAGCTTTGTACATTTCAACATTTCACCACACCTGAACCTCAGTAGTTTTGTGTCTGATGGCTTCCTCTGCCTCCCTGATGTCTTGCTCCAGTGTGTATTTCTCCCTGATAACACAAAGAGACAAAGAACAGGACACAAATTTCATACGAACGTGAGAAAAAAAATAATGGAAAAAAAGATGTGCCTCCTCCACAAACAAAGCAGCGTCACAGAAACTCAAAGCCAAAGAGATTTACCTTAGCGTATCCCAGTGAGTGATAGCGAGGGTGCTGTGGCAGCATGAAGAGTGAGTGACGAGAACAAAAGATTTCATAAAACATAAGTAAAAGGTAAAGATGTGGCAGAGGGGGAGCAGAAACTCATCCACAGCTCACGTCCTCTGAAGTTTTAGCTGTAAAGTGAGCTTTTTATAGACAGCTTTATTTTATCTACAGAGCAACAGGGACACACTCACTGTGAGCTTGAGCAGGAGGCATTAAACCCCAAACGGAGATGGAGGACATGGGGGGGCTTTTGTTTTAATGAAGACTAATATTCACAGATAAAAAAAAGCAGCCACCAGCACATAATTACATCAACAGCTTAAGGTTTAGTGCAGGGATTCCCAAACGTTTAGGGCAAATGACTCCAAATGGACATTATGAATCTTCTGTGACCCCAAGCCTTGTACTACAACATGTTTTAAATAGCAGATTTACAATTTAGGGCTTTATACACTTGATACACTCATTCTTTATTTTTCCATATTTTAGAATAATAATAAAAATAAATTAATAAAAATAAAATTCACCAAAACTCCCCCCCTTTTTTATTGTTTGGGTTGTTGAGTGTGGTGTTCTGTTACTGGGGTTAAAAGTTTGATTCTGTATGGATTTATGAAAAACGAAATCATATGTAATTGAATCACATGTACATGAATCTTAAGTAAATGAATCATATGTAAACATTCCTGGGAGGGGTGGGAGGGGCTGTTACTAGGGTAAAAATGTTGATTCTGTATTGATATATTTTGTTGTACTTTGAAATGAGAATCAATAAAAAATATATAAAACCAAAAGTCATCAAAACTCTAGAATAGCACAAATTGAACTATGGGAATTATGTTGTGATAAAAAATCCAAAACAAATAAAAAAATAATTGAGTATTTTAGCATCTTCAATGTAGACGCCCTTTTTACCTAGAATTTCCAGAAATGTATTCTTAGCATTTTCTCAACCAATTTCTTGAGGAACCTCCCCGAGATGATTTTTAAACAGTATTAAAAGGAGTTCCCACCTGCGCCGGACTTATTGACTGCTTTTTGGAATATTTCGCTCCAGGTCATCCATTTAAAAAAAACATTTCCTTGGAAATAAAATGTTAGTTTTCTAATGAAAAAGTAAGTATACAATGTAGATGGATGGGAAGATTTGTCCTACACTTAGTGCAGCATGTCAGGATAGTGAAAAAGACTACAATAGCATTTACACTGTTCATTTAAATGTGGCTTGTTTGAATTTGACTCCTGGTAACAGTCAAAATAAAATCCATCTTCGATATTTTTAATTTATAAATTAAATGAATAAACAAAAGAGGAGACTGTGAGTTGCTCTCACGATCCCATTTGTAAATCAAGTGACCCCTTAGTCTGGGAACCCCTGGTGTAGAGGTACACTGTCGGTTAAAAGCTTCTGAACAAGCAATGAGCTCAAGTGACTAGCAATCCCGCTATATGGTGTTGCACTCTCTCATCTTCATGCTTCAGCTCTGCCAAAAATCATGCATGCTGCATGTCAAATAATAAATAAAAATCATCCAAGCATGTTTGTGCTCTGTTTCTTGACACCATCTGATCAGCAGTCCTTCCAGATTGGCGGAAAAGGCGTCAGGGCTCTATGGTAACGATTTCTTTAGGAGCCCATCCTAATACCTAATCCTTACTTTAGTTTTTTTTTTCTTTTTTAGAGATGGTAACGTTAATGTGCCACAATATAACGCACACGTAGGCATGAGAAAACTTGAGCTAGTCAATGATGACAGAATTTAGGAACATAGTGTGAGCCATGACACATTAATTTACCCTCTGATAAACTAAATTTAATATTTTCAGATCATTTTACAGACTGTATGCAAAAAAAAAAAATCTTTAAACTGTTCCACCTTGTAAACAAATACAGTAAACCTCAAATGTTCAGTCTTTGAAGTCTGCTCCTCTTAAATATATTTAAAGCTACACTATTAGACATTTTCCAAATTCTCCAAAGCCAATTCTCAAACAGTGCTGTGTAGATATCTGAATAATCTCATATAGGATGTGATTAAGCGAGTTCATTTACCCGTCAGATTCAAAGCGCTTTATCTGCTGTTCATTAGGGATGCTCCGATCAGGATTTTTACAGCTTGTTTAAGCAGATTGTTTAAGCTTTAATCAGGAGGTCTGTCATAAACAGTTAAATGTAAGCTCTCTGCTCATGGTCACTGTTAATTGAATTAAAAGAATAGCAATGAGAAATACTGTTGGTTAATTGATAAATAAACAAGCTTAAAATATTTATTTTTTAAAATATCTTAAACAATAAAGAGTCCTAATTAATAGTAGACTAACACAAGCATGATCCATATTAGGAAAAAGGCTAATAGCCTTCTTAGGAAATAGGAAATAGCAAACTAAGCTTAATGTCAAATTTATATTAAGTGCAACCCATCATAATTAAACATTATTTCATTTCTCATTTTATATATATATATATACAGTATATATATATATACAGTATATATACAGTATATATATATATATCACCTTTTTTTATATTAAATCATTTATTTATAACTAAGCACATTGTCTGTCTTTACATTTTATTGGGGTATTCTGTTTGTTTGTTTATCAGTTGTTCCTTTTAGATGGGTTCCCCAGTACATTGCGTTTTGAGGGACTTAAATCAAAAGATGAAAACTGGAGTTGACTTTTCTAGTGATATCTGGCAACCGTGAGTTTAAATGAAGTGAAAGAGTTGGTGAAGAGAGTGAAGGAGAGCAGCAGTGTACTGTATGTTTACAGACTGAACAGTTGCTACTCTTGATTATGATTGGTGAAGAGTTAGTTAATAAAGAAGTTTGAATTAAAACCTACCTTTTAATGATATCATTATTATTAATTTAATCCGCCCAACGCCATTGTGTCTACACAATCATGCAGGTCACTATCGCAGGTTCAGGTCATTTTGCGGGATCAATAAAATATGGCGGTTTGTTAGATCGGGAAGTTGAGAGAAGCAGATGGTGTACAGTGTTACCCTGGTGTCATTATGGCTTCTCTGCAGTATTTACACACCTGTTCGGTTGACTGAGGAGATGAAAAGCAGTGTGAAAGTATGAAAGTAACCGTTGCTCGGTGTAGATGCAATTTGGACTTCCTGTAGTTTTTATTCTGATTGTATTATACAACTCTGAACAAGTCACTTGCACCGGTGCAAATAAATATTTATTCATAGTCACACAAAATACTTTTCAGCCGCAAATGCTACTGAAATGGTCACACTTTACAGCCCTGGGCGTACTCGAGTATTTCTGGGCTGTCCGTTATGTCACAGTTTCACATGAAAGAATTAAAAAGAATATTTTAAATACTCTTCGCAAGGTTAAGGGATTCTAATGGATGGCTGCGTCTCATAACAGGAACATACCTCTGCAGCTGAGCAATCTCCTGACTCAGATCATCCAGCTCTTTGATTCCTGTAAATTCGCCAGACCCCACAGAGCTGGAGCTGTCCTACAGACGTGTACACACACACACACACACACACGCACACCACTTAGCTTTAAATCCTCCAAAAAGAAGGCAATACCACAGCACTGAACAAGCAGAAGGGTAAACCACCACACAGGAAACCACCAAGACAGGAGAAGATAATAGACCAGGTGCTCCGGATTAATCTCATTGTTTTCTACAACACACATCACTATCACAACACAAATGCTTTTCAACACAACACTGCTGCTAAAAGCATTTGTTGATTCCTTTTTTTTTGTACATTTTTACGTACCCACGACTTGTACATTATTGTCTGATATAAGAATGGCACATCAGCAGCATTAAATATGAAAAAGAAAATTGTTTGATGAGCTGCATTCTACTTCTGTTTAGGTTTTTATAAAATGAATGTGACTACTGTAGCTTCTGGACAATACGTCACTCCAGAGTATTACACACTCCATACATGTCTGCTCACATTATAGCACAACGTTGTTGAATTCTGGGTTCTGATTGTTCAGAAGGTGTTTTCATTTATTTTCATTAACAGCAATTCTGACAGTAGTGCAGCTGCAAATCACAGGTTTATATTAACGTGGTTGTTCTAATACATTAGTTTCTATAGCACAACGACTTAGAGAGTAAAAAATGTCAAACTGTTGATCTGATGATGTTTTCTGTAAGGAACAGTTAATTTCATATTTATGGAAGGAGTCTCCAGTGTCACCTCTTTCAGACGTAAAGCTGTAACTTTTCTGATTTCTCAGTAGAATGATGAGGTATGATTTAAATTTGCACTAGTGCTACAAGACTAATTTAGATGTAATAGAAGTCTTTCACCTAAAATCTTCTTTGTTTTGGTCATTTTTGTCACACTTTAAACCAGATCCAATCCTTACATAATAGTGAAAGACGACAGAAGCCAGAATTGTACCAGAAAGTTGAATTTAAGAAACTAACTTGAATCTAAATATTCTATTTTACGGAATCCTTTATTGAAAAATGAGATGATGTAGCATATGTGTTTGAAGCAAGGATGTAACTCTGCTTGGTTGATTGACTACATTTGCAGGAAGGACACGCTCTACATTTTATTCTACAATTTACTTTGAATTTTTTAAAAGCTTTGACTTACAAAATGAGCATAGATATTTTTATACATATAAATCACATCAACAGCTTTAAAATCAGCAGCATGGACTCACTCTGCGCATTTCGGTCAGGGCTACCATCTCCGAGCCCACGGGCGTCATGTACCCTGACATATTCTGCAAAGAAAAAAGATCCTTAATAACAGTATGTTAAACTTTACTTAAGCAGCCTAGACCAAGGGTGCTAAATATCATTACTGATAGTGCAAGCTGTCTCACAGCTCTGCAAACAATTTTTAAGGCCTTCATTAGGTGTTGAAAAAGTACAAAAGTTCAAATTTACTATTATTTATCATGTCTGATCTTTATCTTTTTATTCTAGAATCAGTAAGGTTTAGTTACTCACAGGGGTTCCTCTCTCGGATGGAGGGATCATGTCTGGTGTCAGGGCCTGAGGAGGATCCATTCCTTTGCTCACTTTCTGTTGAATGAAGTACATGGCCAGTGCGAACTGCTC
Source organism: Noturus placidus (assembly GCA_022414735.1). Classification (NCBI taxonomy): domain Eukaryota; kingdom Metazoa; phylum Chordata; class Actinopteri; order Siluriformes; family Ictaluridae; genus Noturus; species Noturus placidus. Next base: position 19,623 of record JAFFST010050072.1, on the reverse strand, counting down.
TCGGCTCAGCTTGCCAATCTGCCGTGTGTCTGACAAAGCCCTAGAGAAATAACACGCTGAATGTTACACACTGCAACAATGCAAAATACACAACCATAACGTTATCACCTACCTAGCCACACCCCTTCATTTCTCTGAAACCCTCGCCTGCCCACGCCCCTTCAGCTCTCTGAAACCCTCACCTGCCCACGCCCCTTCAGCTCTCTGAAACCCTCGTCCGGCCACACCCCCTCAGGTCTCTGAAACCCTTGCCTGCCCACGCCCCTTCAGCTCTCTGCAACCCTCATCTGGCCATGCCCCCATCAGCTCTCTGAAACCCTCACCTGGCCATGCCCCCATCAGCTCTCTGCAACCCTCATCTGGCCATGCCCCCATCAGCTCTCTGAAACCCTCACCTGGCCATGCCCCCATCAGCTCTCTGAAACCCTCACCTGGCCATGCCCCCATCAGCTCTCTGAAACCCTCACCTGGCCATGCCCCCATCAGCTCTCTGAAACCCTCACCTGGCCATGCCCCCATCAGCTCTCTGAAACCCTCACCTGGCCATGCCCCCATCAGCTCTCAAACAGTTACTGGGCCCTGTCCCTTCAGATCTGTGAAACATAGATAGATCGATAGATAGATACTTTATTGATCCCCAAGGGGAAATTCACATCCACTTGGCCATGCCCCATCAGCTCTCTGAAACGTCCACTTGGCCACACCCCTTCATCTCTCTAAAACATTTGCCTGTTCATGTCCTCTCAGCTCCCTGGAATGTCCACCCGTCCCCACCCACCCTGCATTGTATTTATATACTATTACTTTCTTGTCTCGAACTAGTTGTGTATTATTCTACACCAGTACACTGGTTCTCACCATATATGTGCTAAAATGTTTTGCGGAAGACCAGACTGCATGAAGATCTCCTTCACTTCTTGACCGCTGACAAAGCCGTCAAGGTCGATGTCCGTTTTGAGGAAGATGTCGTCGTAGCGTCCTCTGTCTGCTGCTGGCACTACCCAGTTCACAGAGTGCTAATGACACATAAAATGGGGGAAAAAAATTCATAGGAAGCTTATAAATTATGTAAAGAGCTTTTAGCAGTTCACTCTGCACACTGTAACAGAGCTGCACCTGAACTAAAGCACTTCAGCAGGATGTCATCATTAATAATTCACACCTTCTCTTTAAAGATGATCAATAATAAAAAAAAGAAGTGTTAAATGGAATCATATTTTAGTGGAACCATCTGCTTCCTCTTTACATGAGTGTTTCCTACATTCTGTGCTATAATGTCACGTAGCTTCCTGTTCTAACATACAGTAAAGAAAACATTCAAACTCAACACCAATCTGAAGACTTCAATGATATTAGGTCTAATAAACACTGTTTTGGATCTTGTTTGGGGAAATGGCTTTAAGAGTGTGTGTCTACAAAGGTTTGAGTGTGTGTGTGTGTGTGTACCTGTGTGGATTTGAGTGTGTGTTTAGGTGACAGACTCCCGGCGCTGTTCAGCGAGTTCATGCTGCCATGTGATGGTGTGGATCGCAGGCTGTCTTTAGGAGGAGGTGGGCTTCCTGGCATCACAGGTGTCATGCTGGATAAGGAGCCCACAGACTTCTTGCGTTTTGATGGAGGGATGAGCGAGGAGGGCAGAATGGAGGGAACAGGCTCCTTCTCCAGAGCGCGGTACACCAGGTGCATGGCCTGAAGGAGAAAACAGATCGGTTTATAATAACATATTTAAACATATTTTAAGTCCTCCACAATCCCATACATTTTAAAGATACTTTAATGAAACCATGATTCACAAAACCAACATGCTGTAAGGCTCGTGATGACGTTTTTCTGTCCCTGAAATTCTCTCACATTGTTACCACCACAAATTTGACCGTTTTCCTTTTTAGAGCATGTCAGAAAGTCTTTTATTAAAAGTTCAATAATTCCTATCTGTAAGATAAGTTAAATCATTTTTATCCATTTATAGTTACATTTAATGTTGTGGAACATCTACGAGGTTATTTCCTGTTTTCACTTACGTTATAGCAGCTATAAACAGTCGTTCATTCACCAGCATCGGTTTTTTTCTCTCTTGAATATAATAAACCAAAAAACACAGCTTGTTGTGTTACCACAACAGAGAAACCGCAAAACGTTTAAAAAAATCCCTTTTCCTGAAGATGTCCGAAAACTTTAAGTTATTTAAGCACTCTTATAAAGTGCACTGGAGACTCCTTCCACAAATGTCACATAAATGTCTACCTACGGAAAAGTTCTCCATATCAATGATTACACATTTTTCTTTTTTACACATTTTTTTTTTTTACAGCTGTTACCATAGAAACGATAAGACATTAGATACCTACTGCTGCTATAGAAAGCTAATGAACACTTTCTGACCAATCACAAAAGAGAGTTTAACTCACCACTGCAAACTCGTCCTTGTCCAGGTGCCCATCTTTATCAATATCACTCAAATCCCAAACCTGGTTAAAGAAAAATGACAATTTCACAGCACATTCACAGGAAATCTAGTCACAACACACTATACAGAGAGGCTGTGAAATAAATCCAAACAACAGATTCATCCTTGTTAAGTAATGAATGTACCTTTCCTAGCACATCCACTGGCAGCTTTGAGTTCATAAGAACTGGCTTGACCTTTTCTCCAGAGAGTAATCCATTTACAGGCACAAGACTGTCAAAAATACCATCAAACTTGCTTTTCTCTTCATGCTGCAAACCACAAACACAAACACGATGAATGTGGGTTGAGTAGATCTCAGATAAACAAACACCTGATTAAATAATGCACAGCACTCAAGTCGACAGTCAGCTACAGACATTTGTGTTCTTCATAATTACCTCAATAATGCAGAATCTTAACCTAACAAGCAAAGAGTTTGTTTTCAATATAAATGCATATAAATAATTACAGACAAATCTTTTGAAATAGGTGTTTCCACCAATTATGATTGGTGGCGCATTAAAGGTGCATTTCATAGTATGGTTTGAAATCACAGGTTATGATGCCTTAATAAAACCATGATTCTCAGAAACACCATGCAATGGGAAGTGCTAGTTTAATTGTTTTTTTTTTTTTATTTCAGGGTGCTGTTTACCATCTTTCTGTCCCAGAAATTACAAGTAGTACATAACTGCAAGTAGTTTGAACAGGGAGGGTGGCTCAGTTCATGGACAAGTCAGTGTTTTCACTGCAATTGCAACTGAAGAATTTCTGACTGATCCTTTAAGTACAAAACTTGTGTAGCATAGTGAGGGTAAATCAGGTTAAGCTTTAATAATAATAATAATAATAATTTAATTTATAAATAAATAAATGAATCAATCAATAAATAATTTTATATATATTTATTTCTCTCTCGCTCTCAAAGATGTCAGTCATTTCGCACTGGACCCATATCTTCCTGCGGGTCTTGCCTGGTTTCCCAATGAAGCTAAGCAGGGTTGTGCCTGGCAAGGACCTGGATGGGAGACCTCCTGGTGAAAACCTAGGTTGCCCCTGGAAGGGGTATCAGTGAGGCCGTGTGGGGCCCAATGCCCCATTACAGCAACGGGGACGCTATGCCACAAAAACAGCACTGTCTTTTGGATGAGACGTTAAAATGAGGTCCTGACTCTCTGTGCTCATTAAAAGTCCCAGGACACTTAACCTAAAAGAGTAGGGGTATACCCGGGTGTCCTGGAAAAATTCTCTCACTGACACTTATGAATCATGTCCCCCTAATTATCCCCATCCCTGAACTGGCTACATCACTCTCCTCTCGACTAATAGCTGGTGTGTGGTGGTAGTCCTGGCTCACTATGTCTGCCATTGCATCATCCAGGTAGATGCTTCACAACAGTAGTGGTTGCGGAGATTCCCCTCCCATACTATATAAAGATCCTTGAGTGCCTAGAAAAGCGTATAAATGTAACTAACTAACTAACTCCACTTAATGATTCAAAGACTTACTCTAACAGCCCAACTGCTGTCCGTTGTTGAAGCACCACTTAATGACGGGCTACTGGAGTCCTTCTGGAATACAAAATCATGTTAATGGTCATGTCAGGATCCTCGTATCATATTTGTGCTATATGTCTCAGGGTGTTTTCACATACAGTGGTACCTCGACCTACGAGATTAATTCGTTCCATAACCTAGCTCGTTCGTCGATCATCTCGTAAGTCGATCGAATTATTCCCATTTAAAATAAAGGAAAAAAATTTAATTGGTTCCAACCCTTTAAAATTCCCCCAAAACACTGTACTACATATAAAAAGGCATGTTTTCCCATACAAACCTATGTGTAATTAATGCAGTTTAAATACCTGTACTGTACTGTAATCATAAAAGAAGAAAATAGACATTGAACAGGTAATTCTGTGGGTACTTACGTATGGATACTGTATCAGCTACGGTAGCGAAGGCTGAGCAGGAGGAGGGAGGGAGGGAGGCATGGAGACGGCGGTAAACTTGAATCGCACAGTTACGATACTGTACTGTACGTATTGCACTAAACATTTATCTTACGTAACATTAACTAAAATTGCACTTTCTTTACATATTCTACTTTATATTATAAATAATTATGAATCATAGACAGCCAAAATGAATGGTAAATGGCGCACTTATATAGCGCTTTTATCCAAAGCGCTTTACACTGTGTCTCATTCACCCATTCACACACCAATGGTAGCAGAGCTGCGATGCAAGGTGCTAACTTG
>JAFFST010050071.1:172860-186870 GCA_022414735.1 Noturus placidus | reverse complement strand
TATATATACAGTATATGTGTGTGTGTGTGTGTATATGTGTTAATGTAAAGCTTTATTTAAATTAGTTTATATTTTAAGCATTTATGTATTTTTTAAATAGATGCACAAAAAAACCACTGATAATTAAACTACATTACTAAATTAATGATTAATAATACAATCTCACTTTCACTGCACCTTACAGTTTGCTACTCACTGCCTTTAGACATATTGTTTTATTTATGTTTACTTTGATCGTAGAGTTTTAATTAGACATTGCAGATCTTACTTGTGCTCCCACTGTTTATCACCACGTCTACATTGTGAGGGAGGACCAACATGGCCTCATTATAAATTGATAGTTCCAGTTGTAGTAAACAACAGTGGGTACCACTGCAAGCACATATAACAACATATAGATTTTAATTAAACTACACCTTTTAAGCTACTCAAAGAAATTTCCCCAACCCCTTGAAAACAGTGGACCATTTTGGATATAAACATAAGCTTGTACATCAGTAAATAACACAAAATCTTCTATATTACTGCTCAATTCAAATGAAAGAAGGAATCAAATTTTAGAGGTAATTCATTTTAATGTTGTAAAGCAGTTTAAATATTTGGGAGTACAGATTTTTGCCAAGAATGGAAAACATTGTTAAAAACATTGCTAACTGTGAACCTTTAATGATGGAAATTAATCTGTCAATTGATAGATGGAGATAAATGGTAAATGGTGCACTTATATAGCGCTTTTATCCAAAGCGCTTTACACTGCGTCTCATTCACCCATTCACACACACACACACACACACACACACACCAATGGTAGCAGAGCTGCCATGCAAGGCGACAACTTGCCATCGGGAGCAACTTGGGGTTCAGTGTCTTGCTCAAGGACACTTCGTTATGTGGAGCCATGTGGGCCGGGAATTGAACCACCAACCCTATGATAAGTGGACAACTCACTTTACCACCTGAGCCACAGCCGCCCCAAGTACATGGTCACTACAAGTATCTGTAATTGGGAGAATTATTATTTTTAAAATGAATATAGTACCCAAACTACTTTATTTTCTTCAAAATACTCCACTACCACCACCATCAGATTTGTTCTCAAGAATCAAAACCATGTTTTACATGGTTATATCCATCCATCCACCCATCTTCTATACCGCTCATCCTTTCTTCAGGGTCACGGGGAAACCTGGAGCCTATCCCAGGGAGCATGGGGCAAAAGGCGGAGTACACCCTGGACAGGGTGGCAATCCATCGCAGGTATATGGTTATATATTATTATATATACCATGTTATACAGTAGGAGGGCAAGGTTTAAAATGTATGTTGTATTTACCATTTGACAAGGGGGGCTTAAAATGTCCAAACTTATTGTGGTATTACTGGGCTGCATAGCTGAGGTCTGTTATGTTCTACTTTTTCTGGACTGAGTCTCCACATTGGACAAAAACGGAATCTCACAACCTAACCCTACCTCTGCCCTCATACATATACACAGACACAAAAAAAATTAAAAATAAATAAAAATACAGAAATAATCTAAAAACCCAATTGTAAAACATATATTATGATATAGTACGACATACACAAATATTTAAAAAGATCCACATTCATTATCTCAATACAGTCTAATATGGGGTAATCGGTTGTACCAGGAAGAGCAAATGCTATGTTCAGATTGTGGGACTCTAAGGGACTTAAAATGATCCAAGATCTTTATTTCACAGATTCTGATAGTATGATGTCTTTTGAGGAGTTGAGGCTTAAGTTTAGCCTCAAAAGGAAACATTTTTAAAAATACCTCAAGTTAATGCCCTTACTAGACCCCCACATTCATCTTTGGAAAAAGATGATAATTTGAATTAGCAATTTATGGTTTCAGGTGAAGATTGGAAAGCAGCTTGTATTAAGGCTCACACTATGTCTATAAATACATGCCTTAAACTTACACAGGTTAAATGGATAATGTGGACATGTGTAGCACTAGTGGAATTAAATAGATATAATAAAAACATACAAAATGTATGGAAGCGACAGGAACTTCCTGTTTCACTATATTTGGCAATGCAGAAAGATAAAATTATTCTAGGAAGAGGTAAGAGTCATAATTGATAAGATTATTTCAAAACAAATTTTACTGGACCCTAAGCTATTTCATTTGGGCTTATACCCAGAGAAAAACAAGTACAGTAGAAATTTGTGAGAATTTATAGACCTCAGCTCGCTCTGTTGTGGACAAAGATTCACAAACCAAGTACTACACAACAGACAAGACAGCTGTTGTCAAGCCTTCCATTAGAAAGGCTCATTTTCATATTAAAGGCTAAACGGAAAGTATTTGAAAACATATGGAGCCCTTTCATTAATTTATGTTAAAGTGAAAATAAAAATATTGTGGAAACAAAAACTGCATTTTCTGTTTACTCAGGTTGCCTTTCTTTTATCTTAGATTTTGGTTTCATCTCTGAAACAATTTAGTACAAGATATAGACAAAAACAGAAGAAAAAATATATTTTTTACAGCACTGTAGTTGGAGCATGCCCATGTTCCTATGTTTCCATTCCCTTTAAAATATATTTCATGAAATAATGAATATTATGGAAATGGTAGCTGCTATGGGCCGTTCCACTTTGTCCGAGTACTGTAATTACTAAGAGAGTTAAAAAGTACTCAAAAGAAAGAGTGTGATTCCATAAGCTGATTAAATCAGGTACAGCCACTATAAAGCTTCACATAACATGCCACAATAACATGACTGTCAGTAAATACACTCATGATCTAATATGTGAATATTAATGTGCACCAAATTATCCAGGGTCAGAAGCAACAGTTTTTATCTTAGACCACATCCTGAAAATCAAAACTTCATTCAAATAAGTATCAATTCAATTCGATTAAAAATAGCGTTATAGACTTGAAAATAAGTAACAGTTTGCCCAAACAATTATATCTAAATTTTATGTGAAATTATCACTGCAAATTTTTATGGTCAATACTGAACCTAAACAAGATAGTATATACAGTATCTCACAAAAGTAAGTACACTCCTGATATTTTTGTAAATATTTAATTATATCTTTTCATGTGACAACACTGAAGAAATGACACTTTGCTACAATGTAAAGTAGATTCACTCACCATCTTCAAGAAACAGCTAAAGACCCACCTCTTTCGTCAACACCTAACCATCTCATAAAAAAAAAAAAAAAAAATTCACTTACACCTCTACTCTGCGCACGTTGCTTCTTCTAGTACTCAATTAATAGATCTTGTATAGTAGCACTACTTGTATTGTTCCCTGCTTGATATCACTTGTATTGCTTGTATCTCTCATTTGTAAGTCGCTTTGGATAAAAGCGTCTGCTAAGTGAATAAATGTAAATGTAAAATGTAAAGTAGCGAGTGTACAGCTTGTGAAACAGTGTGAATTTACTGTCCCCTCTAAATGACTCAACACACAGCCATTAAGGTCTAAACCGCTGGCAACAAAAGGGAGTACCGGATTATAAGGCGCAGTCTCAATTACGGGGTCTATTTCTGTACTTAACCAATACATAAAACGCACAGTGTTATAAGGCGTGTTATAAGGCGCACCGTTTTATAAGGCGCATGCTAAAACATACGGTTGTTACGCCCCGGCCAGCAGATGGCACCTCAGCATGAACTAACTCTGGACACGTGACTAATTGTTTTGGATTCGATTGGATTCGGTGATATATCCCAGCTGTGTTGTGTTTGGTTTGATTATGTTGGGTATTTAAACCCCTCGGGGCTAAGAGCACATTGCGCGTTATTGTTCTTTGTTTGAAGATCTTTCTGAGTGTTTGCCGAATGCCTATGTTTGTTAGAAGCCAGTATGGTTAGCCTTAGCCGGGGATGCTAAGCGGTGCTTGTTTGTTTGTTTTGTTCTTAAATAAAGATGGTTCTCCTGCACTTATTTAAACCCCTCGGGGCTAAGAGCACATTGCACGTTATTGTTCTTTGTTTGAAGGTCTGTCTGAGTGTTTGCGAAATGCCTATGTTTGTTGGAAGCCAGTATAGTTAGCCTTAGCCGGGGATGCTAAGTGGTGCTTGTTTGTTTGTTTTGTTCTTAAATAAAGACGGTTCTCCTGCATTTATTTATTGCCTCCAACTTCGTGACAACGATCTACAAAAAAAAAAAAAAGGTAACAGAAGCAAAACAGTGAGTTAAGTTGAACTTTATTCAACAAATGTTGTTTTGTAGCATACCGGAAGCGTGGCAGAGGTAAGCGTACGCACTGTACGTATTACATAATGTTCTCTGATAGGTTTGTCGCTGCCAGCATATGTAGTGTACGTATTACGTCCCTGTGTCAGCAGGAAATGGTCCTACAGTCAATCAAGCAGAGCGCTTACCAAAGTTGCACAACATTTTTACAGATTTTGGAACTCAGTCCACACATAAGGCGCTTATTAGGATTATTAGGCGCACGGACGATTTTTGAGAAAATGTAAGGCTTTTAGGTGCGCCTTATATTGCGGAAAATACGGTACACCCCTAAATGAAAATGTACACATTCGGACAGAATTCAAGGCTGTTTCCCAAACCATATAAACACACTAACTAGTATGGCTAAACTATATTTAGAGGTGGTGGGCAAAGCACCAACATTCAGCCTAAGGTCGGGGTTAGAGTAGTTTGGTGACTACCTTGTTTGGTAGATTATGTGTAGTTTATGATTCTGCAAAATAGACACAGTTACAGCACAGCAGCAGTGATGCCTGGGCCCTGCTGTTTGATCAGGCAGTCACTGTAAGCGTTAACCAGCTGGTGTTCACTAAGACACAAGCTCTTGTTCTTCCATCTGGTGTTCAGTCACCGTGACAGTCACACTGAGGTGCATAATAAAGTTATTCTGCATAATATTGAGCAAATATTACGAGTACTTGCATACCACCACACCATTGGTGCAATTATAGTGTAGAGAACTAAAATATAGTGTATAAACTAAATAAATTAAAATATAGTGTAGAGAACAAAACTACAATGACTGGTCATTTTCGTTTTTACATTCTCTCATGCTCTATTTTTCACCACTGATTGCGTGGAGGCTCTTCATTTTCATCCAGTTCAGTCCCTGACACAACACTGGTTGTGAATTACTATTACAGGGTTGTCAGTGTAACTCATAGCAGCTCAGGAAAACCATATAAATTATTTTTTCCTCTCTTTCCTCTGTAATCTTGTTTTTCCCACAAAAGAAACTGGCTGACTGTGGTCAAAAACTACCACTTTTAAATGGTAATAAAACAGTGATTATAAATTCTGCTTGTTTCCTTTGTCCTCTTACACTGGTTATGATACTGCTGTTTTAATGCAATACAATACAAAGGAACCTCAAATGTTCAGATTTTGCCAAGTGTAATCAGACCCACACTTACACACGCACATGTTTTCTTCAATGGCCAAGCATTATTCATGTATTAGAAAGGTGTAATATGTATGTGGTAGGTTTTGTATTCTACCTATAAGGGCTGACCCATATTGGTGGCCAGTAAAATGACAACAAAAATAAAAGTCTACCAGCATTTGATGCATTTATATTATGAAGGTGATTTCTTACAATCATTAAGCTTGCCAGCTGTCACCTCAACAAAATTTTTCCTGAAAATCACAAATTTTCAGGTAGCATTATAAAAAAAAAACACACCTGCCATATTTTTTAGGGCTTTTGAAGTCACAGCTGCTATTATGTGCTTTGATTAAGGTGAGAAGAAGAGGGTCACTAAAGCGGAATCCCAGGGCAGAACTGTAACAGGGTACATAACAATGAAAATTTTGATGCCGTAATTCAGTCTCTTGAATACATGCTGTGACTGGAGATGGACAACAACACATGCTACCATAGCTGCAGAGTTGATGCTGGAAATGATAAAGGGCTCTCTGTAAATTTTAAAGGAATGTTCAAAAATGCTGAAGTTTCAACCCATTAATGATGATTAGTTTCATTAGTGCTATAACATTTGTGGACATTTTCTTTCATATAAATGTTTGCAACATTTGCCTTTCTGACTGAGCCATTGTTTTGTCATAAACCTGTTTTAGTTTATTCATGCTATATTTCTACCTTGTGCCCGGTGTTCCCACGATAAACTCCGGATCTACCGTGACCCTGACCAGAATAAGGCACATACTGAAGATGAATGAAAGTATGAACTGACAATGAAGGATTCATTGCCTAGAGGTGTGCAGGCGTTTCAATACCGTAGCAAACAAAAACTTTCAAAAACTGGTTTTCATGACCTTGACCTTTGACATGATTTACAGCTGGCATAAAAATATCAATCATATACTGATGTGGGCGTGTTAACACTTAATACACATTTCCATTCAAAGACAGATTTCCACATGGATATCTTGCAGTGTCCAGAAAAGATGTACTGTAGCAGTACAATTTTGTTCTGTAAATGAATCTTATTCATAATATGCTCGTATTAAACATATAATACTGTCTAAACCACTGTGTGACTGTACTATAATTATCAAAATCCCACTATCTCTTCTAACATAGAAGAGCGTGCATTTGCTTTAAAGCTTGGTTCCTCTTAAGGTTTATTCTATGGAGTTTTTCTGCTCTGATAATTTTAAAAATCAGGAGTCCTGAGCTAGATCTGAATTTCTGTACAACTGCTTCATGTCAAAGTTTATTATTAAAAGTGCTTGAATGAATTAGATGTTTTCCTCAAAGGAATAATGGTGGAAGTTAAGGTCTAATTGCACCTTAATTACGTTCCTCTAAAGTACAAACAACATACCTTTGAGTGTGCCATTTTGGTGGCCAGCATTTGTACCTTAAAATCCTAGTTTTGTACCTTTTTCTTATGAGAATGTAAATGCATTTAAGTCTCAGAACCATTTTTGACAGTTAACATTAATTCCATGCTGAACACACTTAAAAATATGTTAATGCCATAAATGGACCAGAGCTGACTAATAACCTTCCCATCCTCATATGAGCATTGTAGGTTGTTTTAATTGTTTTTGGTAGGTGTTGCCTCAAAACCTACCATAATGCCTTTAACATGGCTCACTTATTAGTGTTACATTTCATCTAAAGGTGATCATTATGTTTTGTCCTCAATTGTTTTCTGAATGCACTCTAGGAAAGAGCTGGGCTTTTAACTAGTGTTATCCCTTTACTCTATGTTTCACAAACAAAAATATCAGCCAGTGAAATAAAAAAGGAAAGACTTTATACAGCTTCACAGAAGAAACAATGATTCCTTAAACGTGGTGTTACAATAAACATATTTAAACGTGCATTAAGAAAACAGAAAAATTTATGAAGAAACGTGCTTCGACAAATGTGTGAGTGTGTGTGGCAGCACTGCATTTATATCCTTTATCCGGTCTTTGTCCTTTATCCAAGAGTGTCCAGTGCAGACCACGACGATCTGCCCAGGTCTGCTTTTATATCTTGGGGTCAAATGTAGCTAAAAGTATAGGAATAATACAATAAAAAAAAAAAAAAAAAAAAAAACTCTTCATGGGGACCAGCCAAAGTCAGGTGTTACAAAAAATCTACAAACATAAAAAGGTTTCCTTTTGGTTTACCCGGGTAAAGATTAGGATTACACAAAAAAAGAACAAGAAAAAATGGCAGCTGCCAGTCCAAAGAATGTAAACCAAGTTTAAATTAAACAATTTGTTAAAACAATTGTGTTAAAAACAATTAGGAAAAAAAATGATTTCAAATTTACACATCTCACTTAATTTAAATGAATGAAATACGGTCTGCACAGTTTCTGCACAGAACCTTGGTCAACAGATGGTGCTAAATTAGGTGCCATTTTGTGTGAATCAAATCTCACAAACATTACTGTGCAAGCAGGGACACCTGCAAAGTTTTATTACGCATCAACATTGTGGTGTTCAGTAGATTAAAATATTTCATTGCGGATAATCTCATGTTTTTTTTTTTTGGATTTTGTTGATGTTGCAGTGTTCATGTGGTTTTCACATTATTCTTAGTTACATTGGTGCGTTTTTTTCCCCCTCACACTTGTGATATTTTATACTTGTTGAACTTTGATTAATAATGACAGCAAATGACTAGTTTTATTAAATTACTAGTTAAGAAGAGTTTCTCCATTTACTGATTGTTGTGTGTAAAGTGGTTTTATAAAGTTTTAGTAACTATCAGTTGTAATAACTGCATTAATTAATGGCAGTAAGAATTTTTACTTAATATCAAATGTTAACTCTACAACTTTGGCAATAAAAATAGTTGGAATTTGAATAGGATTTCATCTTTCTAACTAATTGGTTAGCAGTTAGCTTGTTGGTTAGGTCAGTCATCATAATTTTACAAAATTGTAGTAGTTGGCAGTCTGAGAAGTTTTTTTAATATCCTTCGTGTAGCTGAATCACATCTTTATATATTTTTCTAACAGAGTTTTGGAGTCCTGACTTACATGTGGCTGTGCAGAGATTGCGGATATTCACAGACATCCACATCAAAGCTTTTAAAGCACTTCGGGTTGGTACATGGACACTATGGCCGCAGACACGCACATCCATGTGCATATTCTTACTGTACATGCTCATTTAAAACATGTGTATAGCACGTTCAAATCACACAAGAGTCTAGTGTTCAATGACAGATTTAATGAGGGAATAGTGAAGACAGACAATGTACCAGCCACAACTTTCGATGAGTTGTTGGAGGACTTGCATTATTTACTGAGTGATGATTCTTTCCCTTTGTTGTACAGAAATATTGTAGACACCTTACAAAAGCACAGGATTGAAACTAATAAGTTGCTAGTCAAATATCTTGCTACATCTTTATGTACAGCAAATCTTTTACTCACTGTTATAAAGAATGGTGGTCTGCTAGCCTCTGCATTTAAATGTAAACAATATTACAGGGAAAATTTTAAAGTTGTAGACCCTGTAGAGTATGTTCTTGAGGCCAAGGGAAATAGAACTTTTTAATACGTTCCAATACAGGAGTCTTTACAGAATTTACTTTGTCAAAATGACGTGCTTGACAGAGTGGTTGAAAGTCACTCTTCTCAACAGTTAAGAAGAGATTGCCATCAGTACAGGAAAATTCAGGATGGTAAGTATTTTAAAGCTGTCACAGCGCAGCCGGATGCACCTGCCGTCAGTAGTGAACAAGCGCATGCTACGGACTCAGATTCCCACAACTCACCGCCGCCGCTCCGGCGTGCTCGGTCTCCAGAGTACTAAGTGGCCGCACCTGACGCTCATTAGTCCCAGCCACACTCACCCGTATATATTCCCCTCAGTCAGAATCACCTAACGCGAAGTATACGTCTAGCCGATTCGTTCCGCAGCGTTACCAAGCATTGAATTATCTTCTAGTTATTTCCCGTGTACCAGACCCTTTTTGACGCCTATCGATTCCGATTCCTGTTTATCCTGTTCTAGTCTGTTCGCCTGATCGCCTGACCTCGTTACGTTTTTGGTTTCGTCTTCTATCGTCTTCGATTTGGATTTAGTTATTTCCTCGGCACGCTACTCCCGTTCACCACGCCGCCTTCTTACCGCGATTGGTTCCTCTCCAGCGCAAAACGTGACAAAAGCAAAGTGTTTCTTCTCAGAGTAGTTGAGGATATCTGTGTATTATATGTCGATGACTTTGAAATGTGCAACCCCATCGGGAGATCAAGAAGAAAACCAATTATGTGCAATCTACTGGATTTTGAGTAATGTACTGTAAATGTTTCAGTGAACATTGTCTTCAATATATATTGCACTTTTATGCAAGACACAAGATGTGAAGATATACGGATTTTAGAAAGTTTTGCAACCTATTTTGCATCCTCTCAAAACTTTGTAACAGCAAGGTGTACATGTCCACCAGCTGGGAACATTCCGTAAAGGAATAGTGAAATGTGTTATGGCCGATAATTTTGCTGAACATTGTAGAAAATAATTGTGAAAAGTTAAATCTCCCAAATGGTATACCAGACTTATTGAACGACCTTAACAGAGAAATCCAAACACAGCTAAGAGTCTTTGAAGATTGTCGAACTTCAATTCAAAGATCCTGATTTGAATGATTTTGTCAAACTCAATTCAATTTCAAACATACAAGACAACGCTACACTCAAGTTGCCTTCGTCTACATGCATTCTTTCTACTTCATCTGTACCAGAAATAAATGAGGCAGTTTCATCCAGTGACACAGACATAATCTCATCCCCACAATCATCTGGACTATCCACTTCAGAATCTGTGTCCTACATTAGAAGTCAGGGATGGCCTAAAATTTGCCCAATAACACAGTTTAGCTTTGATGTAGAGATGCAACTGCAAAAAGCTCAGCTTGCTTATCAGACTGATGCCACTGATCTGAGGCCCACTGCCTAGCTCAAGTCTGACATTTAGGATGCTTTAGCTTCGGAAATAATAAAGTACAAGTCATAGCCTTCAAGCACAGACCTTGATGATGTAGCTGTTGCTTTGGTACAGATGCACCCGTGCTTCGATGAAAAAGGTTCAGTGAGTGTCGACTATGGATGGAAAATTTGTTTCAGATACAAGATGGCAAACTACAGAACAAAATTGAGGAACATGTTCTGAGCTAAACATCAACTAACATAAGCAGAAAGGATATGTGGGAAGTCCTAACAAAATTAAGAAACCTAAAGCTGAGGTAAATTACTGTCCACATTACCCATTGGGTGAAACAAAAGATACCATTGAAAGGCAAAGGATTGCACTATTGTCTGAGGTGACTAAAAGAAACTACGAGCAGGTTATGAAGGCATTGATGGACAGCACATTTGCACACAGGTTTCATTAGATGGTCAAAGATTTGCTATTCATCCTGGAATTAAAGAACAGATGGGCAGCACTCTTTACTGAGCAAGAGGCAAGTCTTTGTGATGTAATGTCAGCTGTGATGAATTACTTGGATGGTTGTTACATGTAAATCCAAATTATGACCTGAAGTCCGATAGATGTAATTCAGAGTTATGTTCAGCCTTAACAATTTTGCATTTAATCTGTGCATATTTGCTGGCAAAGAAATACTCGATTAGTATATGATAATAATGAAAGGATTGTCACAAATTTATCAGTAACCAACCTGATTTGTCTTTTTTTTTATTATTTTATTAGGTATCTACAGAGTTCAGTAGAATTACATTAATCACTTTGGTGTCCAAATTCATGGGTCAGCTTGATCATTTCTCGACCCAGCTCCTCAGAATTTTCAAAAAGAAAGGAGGAACAGGGGCACAGGAGATCACAAGCACCCTGTCAGTTATGGATGAGGTATGTTCTGCTAAATTCATGGTAATTTTAATCTGTCAATAATTCACAATAGTGTAAAGCGGAGGTCTTCAACAGGGGGTCCGTGGTCCGCGGAGGTACTGCATGGGGGACGCGAAAGTTTTGGTACCAGTTTGATATAACACAATTCATACAATATATATATAATTAGGGGGTCCCCGCTCCATCTCGCGATCAGTTTGAGGGTCCTTGGCCTGGAAAACATTGAAGACCCCTGGTGTAAAGGAATAGTTCACACAAAAATGAAGATTAGTTACTCACCCTCATGTTGAAACACCATATGTCTATTTTTTTCTGTACTCAAAATGTAAATTTTGGCCAGTTTGTCCTGCTTGTTTCTGTCTATAAAATGCCAGTCAATGGCAAGTTCCTCTTCTGAAGCGTCAAAAACACACAAAAGCATCAAACAATTCCATGTGACTCCTGCTGGATAATCCAAATAATCTGAAGGTATACAAATTGGTTTGGTGGGAAAATCAGAAGTGTAACCCCCTTTATAAAAAACAAACCCACACACCATCCGCCACTGCTCTCCTGTGTGTACAAGAATGTTGACTCGAGGCAGTGTTCCAAATGATTCAGTCTGATTTGGTGAACCCATTCATCTGGTTCAATAAAAATAACCAGTTCAAAAGAATGACTTGTTCATCATTCTCAAGAAACAGTGAAATACTGATTTTTTTCTCACCAAACCCATTTGTACACCTTCAGAACAGATTATACAGCAGGAGTTACATGGAAATGATTGATGCTGCTTTGTTGTACTTTTGAAGCTTTAGAAGAGGAACTCACTACTGAATGGCATTATATGGACAGTAACGAGCAGGACAATCTTGCCAAAATTCACATTTTATGTTCAGAGAAAAAAAAAAGACATGTAGTTTGAAGGATGTGCAGGTGAATAAATAATGACTGAATTTTCATTTTTGGGTGAAGTGTCCCTTGGTTTGTATGCTCTGAAATATTAATATGCATTTGATTCATACTTTTTTCTCGGAACACAAAATGGTGCTGTTGTGGCAAGGCCACAACTGCTCAGTGGTATAAAATTAAGTCGCTCTGCCAAATGTTGTAAATGCAAAACTAACTCCCCCTTTCACCAATGAGCTGTTGTTAATTGTATTGTTTTTGTATTGAACTTTTTTAGGATGTTTCAAATGCTGAAGCCCTCCATGCGCAACACCACTTGTGGTCATACATGAAGGGGCAGAGGTTACAGATCTTTATGAAGATGTTTTTCATTATTGAAGGTGTCCAGATACTTGAAAACCTGAACATCGTGGCATATGCATGTGCTATGATGCTTGGTCTCATATATAAATGGCGCACTTATACAGCGCTTTTATCCAAAGCGCTTTACACTGTGTCTCATTCACCCACACACACACCAATGGTAGCAGAGCTGCCATGCAAGACACTAACTTGCCATCGGGAGCAACTTGGGGTTCAGTGTCTTGCCCAAGGACACTTTGGCAGGTGGAGTCATGCGAGCTGGGAATTGAAGCGGGTTTAGTGGACGATTAGTGGACAACCCGCTCTACCAACTGAGCCACAGCCACCCGCATGACTCCACATGCCGAAGTGAGATACACTTTTGAAGTATTTCAAAAGATTTTTATGGAGCTAAAGGCAAACAAACTCTCAAATAAGGTCCAGGTCATGAAAAAGTCTTTTTATAAACTCTGTAACCTGATGTTGGGACCAAAAGGCAGGGTTTCTGCATTTTCAATGATGTTCCAGTGTTGGCTGTGTTACAGTAAAGATGTTTGAATATTGAACAAATTACATTCGTTTCATTATTGGTGGTGTTTTGAACAACTGCTGCTTTTTGTGCCCCAATTTAAAGAAGGCACTTTTAACGTGACCCCCCCATCTTTAATCTATTAATACATGTCATACACTGAAAAAAATATCATCTTAGCAAGTGAAAATATCTTGAATAGTCAAATGTATCTCATATTTCTTATTATAAAGATTACAATAAAACAAATAAAATATCATTAAACAAATTTCCAGACATTATTAATTATTTCAAGCTTGTAGTTTTCTTATTCTATCGGCAAATAATTTAGCTTCCTTACAGAAATAAATGCTTAAAATGTGCAAAATATGACAATAGAACAATTATTTCAAGCTTGAAATGAGTAATTTCTTATATTTGGTTTATTGTAAACTTATAATAGGAAATACTAGATAGATTCAACTATATACACGGTATTTCCACTTGTTAAGATGTCTTTTTTGCAGTGTACATTGAATGCAATTGTTCAGTATACATTGCTCATATTTGTTGAATAAAATGCTCATCGATGAAACTGGATTATTTGAGTTGCTTAAAGGTAAAAATATTAATTTTAGGATAAGTGAACTTAATTAAACAAAATTACAACAGTTACCCTGATTCAACTAAGCGGCATTGTACTAACCACATGAAATTAACTTAGGTTTATTGAAATAAATAATGTTAATTAAATGTGAATTAAGCCAGTTACGTGGAACCTATTGGCACAACAAAGTTAAATAAATCTAACATTTAATTTTTTTTTGAGTGTACCGTATTTTCCACACTATAAGGCGCACTGGATTATAAGGCGCAGTCTCAATTACGGGGTATATTTCTGTACTTGACCAATACATAAGGCGCACCGTGTTATAAGGCGCATACGGTTGTTACGTCAACCAAAGTTGCACAACATTTTTACAGATTTTGGAACTCAGTCCA
>JAFFST010050071.1:170088-172667 GCA_022414735.1 Noturus placidus | reverse complement strand
TCCCATGCCGAAGTGTCCTTGGGCAAGACACTGAACCCTAAGTTGCCCCCGATGGCAAGCTAGCACCTTGCATGGCAGCTCTGCTACCATTGGTGTGTGAATGTGCTCTCATTAGTAAGTCGCTTGTAAAATGTAAAAATGATATTTCTGTAAAGCTGCTTTGAGACAATGTACCATTGTAAAAAGCGCTATACAAATTGATAAATTTTGTGTGTGTGTGTGTTTATATCTCAGTGAGGGCCAAATATCCTCAAAGGATAGGAATAATAATAATAATAATAATAATAATAAAGCTGTTTTTCCTAAATCAAAGTCAGGTGTTACAAACAAACAAACAAACAATGTTTCCTTTTGTTTTACTAGGGTTAGGGATAGATTTATGAATAGTCATGTCATTAATTATCTGCATTAATAATTATGTAAAGGGCAGGTCTTCGCAAGGAGAATAAGACAAACGTGTGTGTGTGTGTGTGTGTGTGTGTGTGTGTGTTAGACTGACAGTTTAAAACAATACATACACATGACGTGTTAAGATTTAATACAAAGCCAGGCTACAAACTCACCCTTTGCGCCTTCAAAACGAGTTAAAAACATGTCCGCGTCCAATTTCCTTTGTTTAAAGAAAAAAAAAAATAATGAAGCCAGTGAGAAAGTCAGTGAGTTGTGCGAACACCCAGTGAAGCGTGTACACTATATGGCTCTGGTGTAAGAACAATGTCGCTATCGGAAGAATCATATAACAAAGTATCCCGAGGCGTTTACAGCGGCTCACACTGACCAACTTATATTTAAATATATTAAATACCAGTGCTCACACCTTCCCTGGCACGCGCTGCAATACATTACTCACTGGCGAGTGTCCACGCGCCTCAACAAAACACTGCTCCTCCTACAGAAGCGGCCGGCATCATCAAGCCGTCAGTCCGTTATTCACGGCGGAAAATTCCGATCGCGGAGTCCTATTTCTCCGATTCCATGACTGCGCTGGTCCGCCGGAAGATTCTCTCTGTGACGCGTTAGACTGAAACGGAACCGGGAAACCTCCACGCGCGCACCTTACGAGCACGAACTCAGCATCGCGTTCCAAAAGATCCAGCAGTCTGGAGAGCAAACTTTCACTACTGCTTTATTCCCTCCAGTCATCTGCAGCCGCTCCTTTGTGTGGACTCGCGGCATGGCGTGCCCCGAACGTAAATTCATTTACAAAACTGTATCAAGCCTGTTCACGTTACAGACGACACCGTGCACGTTAACAGTGCAGGATCAGCAACGAATCCACACTCCATTCTTTGTCACTAGACCTGGCCTACAAATCCCAGGAAATACGTCATGGCGCGAGAGTGCTTGTAATCTGCTAGCTATTAGCGCCATCTACCGGCAGATGACAGAAGGCAGCTCGACACAACCTAAGAGTTAATACCGCCAATGGAACTGTGTTCGATTTTTTTTTTTTTATTTCGCGACTGAAAAGTAATTATTTATGTGTTATTCTGCACAGAAAGCTGATTTAGAATTTTATCTAGACGGTTTTTATTTATTTATTTATTTATTTATGTGGGTGGTGTATTTGTTCACATTACAAGAGCCGTGACAAGAAAGATTTCTGTAAAGCTATAATAAGAAGTGAAACATTGATATACTCTACTATATTTGCTACATGTAATCGTCTAAGGCAATAAATACGTGTGTATTTACTACCAAATTTGGCTGTATTCTTCCAGGACATGTAAAAATGTGAACTGCTATCACAATGGCTATTGATAACCATAACTGTCCATAATAGTTTAATACAATATTAACTTACATATAGCAAAAAGTAATAGACAATATGAAAACAAAGTTGTCTCACAGCTACAATGTCATCCAGAGCTCAGGTTACTATCTGTGTTAGTTTCTGTGTTTATACGTTGTCCCTACTCTGTTCCTTCTGGTTTTCTCCAGTTTCCTCCTACACCCCCAAAACAGGCTGAGAAGTAGACTCTAAATTATCACTAATTGTGTGTGTGTGTGTGTGTGTGTGTGTGTGTGTTTGCATCGTGCTGTGTGATGGATCCAGGGTGTATTCTCATTTCACACCCACCGATGCTGGGAAAGTTGCAAGATCCACAGCACTTAATGACAGATGATTGATAGATATTTTGACAGACACTGCTGAGAGGATTACTGGTGCACCTGTGCCCTCCCTCTAGGAACTGTACTCTTCCAGAATGAGGAAATGGGCAGGAAAAATCACTTCAGACAATTCACCCTGGCCACAAAACCCTTGAACTGTTGCCCACTGGCTGGCACAACAGATCACTGAGCACCAGAACATCCAAACACAAGAGCAGCTTTTCCCCCATATTTATTCTATTGTCGTATATTCCATTACTTTCTGCACATTGCACTACCCCCTACAAAGCTGTACATAGCATCTGTTCCATGTCTATAATGTCTTAAGCTTTACTGTGCCGTCTATATGTTTTTTTTATTCTTCTTACTTGTTTTGGTGTCATATTTGTGTATATACTGGAAGGGTCACTTACCAAGTCAAATTCCTTGTGTGTGTGAGCATATTTAGCAATAAAACACTTTCTTTT
>JAFFST010050071.1:152588-165088 GCA_022414735.1 Noturus placidus | reverse complement strand
AATCCATGTAAGCGTAATCATTGACAAGTGTCTAATAATACTCTACTCAGTACAGGTTTATAACTTTATAGGTCTCTGAAGTGTTCTATGAGTGTTGTGGGTTTAAGCTTTTACACACTACACGAATTTCAAAGACGTTTCGTTGTGGTACCATTCATATTACAACTGTGTCTTGTCATGGCAGTTGTAGGGTTTTCAAATTACACTAGCAATCGGCAACAGGGGTGAACACTATTGACTATTGAATCTATTGTGTTTTTTTGGGAGGGAATTTAGCACAGCACACCTGAACCAGTTTATCTGCAAAGATTTTTTCTGTTCGACGTGATTACATTTAATGTCCCCGACAATGTCTGTAGTCACATTTAGTAACATGTTAGTGTCATGAATTCCCCTCGCGCAAGCACTGAAGCACGCAACGCACTTTGAAACCCGAAGAGAAGCACACTTAATATTTTTTAGTGATATTGACTTTCTACATGTGTATTTCTCATGATTTCTGTCCTGTTTCCGCCCCTGTATTGTCATTGGTTGTTCCCTTATGTGTCATCAATGGTCTTAGCTGTTTTGTGTTCACCCTTAATTACGTTTGTCATTTAAACCCCTACTATCTCTGCGAAACTGTTGCTGAGTGAAAATCGGGCCTAAAATCATGTAGGGTTTGCTCGTCATAAGTTTCTTTTCTGACGTACCGATGTTTGCATTGTGACACTTCAAGGTTTTACAACAGTGTCAGTAGTGATATGAGCTAAACTAATTAAAAGTAGTACATCCCCCTCTCCCCAGAAATTATGTCTATAGGGCTATGTCCTAATGTCCTAATAGGCTACATCCAAATCTACTGTGACAAATGGTAGATATGGCCAAGATACTGGTTAACTGATATAAACTCTAACATCCACCATTGAAATTATTCATAAAAACACCAGTGGAGTTGATCAGCAGTTTGAATTGCAGTGAAATCTTACTTTAAGTCTTAAAAAAGTAGTAGTAAGGGATATAATACAAGATATTTGAGTATAATTGGTGACTACAGCAAAAGCTGGTATTTAAGAGATGGGGACATCTGGTGGTGAGCAGTGTATCCTGCATACTATGAAATCAGCTGTTATATTAACATTAAGTGTGCAGCTTTGGGCACATGCTATGAAGCCATTACTGTCAGAACTATGACAGGACAGTTGACCTCATAAGACTGTGATAGTGTATGCTATAGTAGAAGAAGAAGCATTTATTTGTCACATATACATTACAGTACAATGAAATTCTTTTCGTCACATATCCCATTTCATTAGGAAGTTGGGGTCAGAGTGAATGGTCATCCATGATACAGCACCGCTGGAGCACAGAGGGTTAAGGGATTTGCCCACGGGTCCAAAAGTAGCAGCTTGGTGGTGCTGGGGCTTGAAACCCCCAACCTTCCGATCAGTGATCCGGAGCTTTAACCGTGGTGTCAGTATACAAGAGATAATAAACTATCACACAGGAATTTGAACTTCAGTGTTTCCATTTCTGCCTCTTGCAAAAATAATGCAGGCTAAACTTTAACTACTGAGATCTGGGACCTTTGCTTTAGTCTGTCATGTGCACCTTTTGGACCTTACGCTCTGTATTAGAAATGAATAAAAAATTTTTGCTTTGGTGCACAGGCAGTTCACTGTGAACTTTAGAATTCTAAGAGAACTTATGTTACTAAGCTTACTAAGGTTATTAAGCATATGTTACTGATTTTATGTCTCTAAAAATATCATATGCTTGTAATTCGCAGCCAAATGCAAATGGATCCTGTAACATTTATAGAATCAGAAATAAAGGTGGCGTGCAAGATGCTTTTCTTTATGTTTTTAGAGGATAGAAATAACACTAGTTATATGTGGTTTTAAATCCAGATTTAAATATTGAATGTAGATCTTTTTTGTTCTTTGATTTTATTTAATATATTCTCATGATTTGTAGTGTTGCAGTGGGTAGCGTTGCTGCCTCACAGCTCCAGGGTTCTCAGATTGATCGCAAGTTCAGGTTACTAACTGTTTGGAGATTGCATGTTCTTCCTGTGTCTCCCTGTATTTCCTTCAGATTCTCTCAACAACTGTCTGATATGGAATGATTCTGCAATCAAAGCATAAGATCAGCGATTACTAGTGTGGGTTTAGAAAAGGCAAAAGCACCTGGGACCACCTTATCAGACTTGAATCATTTGTCCAGGACCGCTTTATTTTAAAAAACATGCTGTAGCTGTCTTCTTTGACCTTGAGAAGACCTATGATACCACCTGGAGATATGGAACGCTCAAAGACCTGTACGAACTTGGGCTCAGAGGCAACTTACCCGTCTTTTCTCCAATTTCTGGACAAACATGTGTTCAATTGGGAACTACACTATCAAATCCACATGTACAAGAGTGAGGAGTTCCACAAGGAAACATTCTTTCAGTGACTATTTTAAGCATCCAAATCAATAGTATAATCAAATTTATTGACAAATTTATGTATAAATAAAATAAACAACTGGTCAATAAAGAACGGATTCACATTTTCCAAAACAAAGTCAGTATGGATGTATTTTTCTCCGATTCTTAAACCCCGACCCAGAGTTGAGTATGGAGGGAGAACCCATTAAAGCAGTGAATGATTTCAAATTCTTAGGCCGTCTGTGAAGATAAATTCACCTTTATCCCACATATGAAGATGCTGAGGTAATTTTTCAAAACAATGAATATTTTAAAAGTGCTGGCCAATACAAAATGTGTTGTTGACACTACCGCTCTTTTACATCTATACAGAACATTAATTAGATCCTGCATGGATCACGGAATATTCTATATAGTCAGGCAAGGAAGTCAACACTTGACACAATACACCATGAAGACGTCTAGTTCTTGGAGCCTTCTGAACAAGCCTTTATACATAAGTGGGTGAACGTTCCCTCCAGAATAGGCATCTGAAACTGTCCTTGCAATGTGCAGTCAAATTCAAAGCAAGTAATCTGGCCTTTACACCAGTATTCCAACCAGAATGTTCTTCTCTTTAGTAAGCTAGACCTAAAGCAATCAAACCTTTTGTAATATGGATTGAACCATACTTGGATA
Source organism: Noturus placidus (assembly GCA_022414735.1). Classification (NCBI taxonomy): domain Eukaryota; kingdom Metazoa; phylum Chordata; class Actinopteri; order Siluriformes; family Ictaluridae; genus Noturus; species Noturus placidus. Next base: position 162,000 of record JAFFST010050071.1, on the reverse strand, counting down.
ATTTGAACATCAAACTGGACAACTTAAGACCGTATCATTTTTGGCCTGTTCCCCTCTGGATCTTGGAAAAAAGACAACTATTATTATGGCATTGGCACAACAGGCAGAGACAGTTCCCAACATGTATCAACAGGAATTCATGGAACCGAAATGTAGTCGAGGACGAAACTTTTTAATCACTTCGAAGTCTTGCCTTCAAGCACTTGAATCCATGTTGAATCATCCCATTTTCACTAAAATACATCGATTACAGAAGATGGATTTGAACATTATCCTCTGTTGGGTGCAGGGACATATTGGTCTGGCGGGAAATGGAAAAAGCAGATAAGGCTGGAAAAGAGGCATTAAACTTGGAGATCGCGGGATACCACCCTCTGACCTCAGGCCATTAATAAGCTCGTATATCACCAATAAGTGGCAATAAGAATGGAATGAGTGCAACAGTAATAAATTATACAAAATAAACCCCAGGATCCAAAGAAATTACATTTAATCCACTGGGTGGCCCAGTGGTTAAATGCTCTGGGTTACTGATCAGAAGGTCAGGAGATCAAGCCCCAGCACTACCAAGCTACTACTGTTGGGCAAGGCCCTTATCTCTCAACTTCTCTGTTGTATAAATGAGATAAATGTAAGTTGCTCTGGATAAGGGCAACTGTTAAAAATGCCATACATGTAAAGGTAAAATTTAAAATCTAGTCATGACCAAATAGTGTTTACCAGATGCCGACTGGGCCATTGAAGATTAACACATGCATTTTTACTGACTGGTAAAGTTCCTCCTATATGTATACCTTGCCAAACCCCTATGACCATCAAGCATATTTTACTAAACTGTAAAACTTTGGAACTGTCAGTCTTGTTTAATTGATCTTTTTAAGTGCCTTCTGAACAGATTTTTGCAGTTTTTATCTTGTATAAATTTTAAGTGTCTTATTTAATAAAATATTTATTGATTAACCTTTATTTGCCATGTGAATAGCCTGGTTACTGACATAAATAAATCAATAAATCCTCCAGGTTCTCTGGTTTCTAGAAAAAAAATAGGCTTGTAGGTGGATTTGGCTACTTTAAATTACAGCTAGCTTTGTTCCCAGGATAGGTTCTGGATCCTTTTTAAATTAGTGTTATTTTGATTCATAGCTTCTGTAATGGTCCATGATTATAAATCTTTTTTTTCTCTTCATAGGTTATAGTGACCATAACGTGGCTGGGTCATCCGGTGCAGGTGTTTCTCCAGTAGCAGTTACTGTGGCCAGTATAGATAGATGCACCCAGGCTGACCTGAAAGATCCTAAATATTCCAGCAGGTTCCGTCAGAGGAAGCGGCGTTGGGCAGTACGAGCAGGCAGTGGTGGGAGGTTGCTAGAGAAAGCATTGACAAGTTTCATAAACTGGCAGCGAGTCATGGAGGAGAGATACGTGTCTTTGGAGGAAATGCGGCTGCATCAGGAGGCACGGGCTGAGAGGCAGAGGGAGCATCAGGAAGAGAGACGGGTTCAGCAGGAAATGGAGCATGAGTTACGTCTCGTTTCCTTACTCACTGGAGCTTTCAGTGCAGCCAGTGGGACAGCAGAGCAGGGAAGCAGCAACACCGAAATCTCTGACCCCAGTGCAACAGTATCAGAGCTGAGGCTGCTGTCTATACCTTCTTCTTTTCCACCAGACCCCCCCACTCTCACCAGTGTACCCAGAATGCTGAAGGAAGATCACTGTGTTGATCAGGGAAGGAGCAACACCATGATCCTTGATTCTAATGTAATTGTGTCAGTGCCTCCCCTGTCCCAATTTGTACCCAGAATGCTGAAGGATGACCAAAGAGCTGATGATGGAAAAATCAACACCACAACCTCTGACTGCAGTACAACAGCATCAGATTTAGCAACTTTCAATGTGCCTCTCAGTTCTTCAGGTCCAGGTCCTGGCACTTCCACACTCCCCTTTGTATCCACCATGCTGTGGGGTGATCAGATACCTCAGCACAGCAGTTTTTTGTCCCGCAGGGGTAATCGGATCCGGCAGAACCAGGGAATTCTTCAGGAAGGCTTCACACAGTACATTGCCAACAAGCATGATGAGAACAGTAACCCTGATGTTAGTAGCATACAAAGTACACCTCCTACAGTTCATGAAGGACTATTTTCTGAAATGCTTCTCTGGAAATGAAATATATAATTATACCTTAGCATAAGACTCTATTTTACTTTTTTCTATTGCCACACGTGACTATAAAATGCTATAAAATGTTAGAAAGTTGATGTTATTTATATTCCACTAGCTATAATTGAGAAGGTGTAATAATGAAAAGGGAGAAAACCTTATGGCTTAATACCTTAACATTATAGAATTGTCATATAGAACCTTATAATTGGAAAGACATTTGTAAAACAAAAATAGGATTCTTTATTGTCTTTGTTTTCTCTCTTTCAGGGCATTATAAATTTGGGATCAAGCGAGAACAAGCTATGCTTTGACTTGCTGCAGCAACGAGTAAGGCATTTTGACTTAAGCTCAGCCAGATAATTATGTTACCTCCATTAGAAGCTACATTAGATATTGATGCCAAGATGAAGCCTGGCTAAGACATACAGACAGGTAAGAAATGAAAGGAAAAATGTAGGGTCTTAGGATGAGGGTAATTAGGATGTAGGGTCTTAGGATGAGGGTAATTAGGATGTAGGGTCTTAGGATGAGGGTAAATGTAGGGTCTTAGGATGAGGGTAAAATGTAGGGTCTTAGGATGAGGGTAAAATGTAGGGTCTTAGGATGAGGGTAATTAGGATGTAGGGTCTTAGGATAAGGGTAAATGTAGGGTCTTAGGATGAGGGTAAAATGTAGGGTCTTAGGATGAGGGTAATGAGGATGTAGGGTCTTAGGATGAGGGTAAATGTAGGGTCTTAGGATGAGGGTAAAATGTAGGGTCTTAGGATGAGGGTAATGAGGATCACATTATTGTGATCCTCATTAAACCATTCAGTGATCACTCCATGGAAAGGGTGGAGTCTTCCTCGAAGAGACCACTCCCATAAGGATAGAAATATTGATCACAGGATTAAGTAATCAGTCAGAATAACTTCATATTGATATGCAGCAGCCCTTCTCAATAAGGGAACAAGTGTACCCAATCCATACCAGAAAAAATGCTTCTCACAGCATAAAATTGCCCCTGTTTTTCCCTTTAATTCGTCACTCATCATGCACCAGAATCAGTGTTCGTAGAGCACTGATGTTTTAGCTTGAATAAGTGATTGTTTTTAGTGTGTACAAATGGTTCTAATCTATTTCTGGGCTTTTCTTTAGCTGACACAGCCTGACATGTTCTACATGGATTCTTCCCTGTTGCAGTACACAGACTGGAAGGGACATCGCTTGTGCGAGAACTGAGTCTTTTGAGAACTTTTCCTTTCCAAATGCATATAAAATTAAATATAATCAGCACATAGTTTTTGATGATTAAGTGAAAAATATGAATAGTTGAACTTCCTTATCAGCAAAGAGCCATCATCCTTTTCATTTCACTAGAATAACATTATTAAGTGTACTAAATCAATTCTCTTTTCCACAGCTTAAGAGAGGAAGTAGCAAAGTTCCTGACAGAACACTGTCATGCTCCAAGGCCTCTAAGTGCCGACAATGTGAGTTTTGTTTTATGAATATAGCAGCATCAGCAAAATGTGTTGCTATGGTTATACTTAGAATTCAGCTTTCCCCAGAAGAAGTGATAGAATGTGGTGTGTGTGTGTGTGTGCGTGTGTGTATGTGTGTGTGTGTCTTACTAGGTGATTGTGATAAATGGCTGTAGCTCTCTTTTTTCTGCTATAGCAGCTGTGCTTTGTGATCCTGACGGTAAGAGTCCATATGGGCAGAATCTTTACTCAGTATAAGTTCTCTGTGTTGGCATCACATATATACATGGATGCTTTTATTGATTTAATTCAGTCTTGGGGTGCCTGACATTTGGATGGTTTTGTTTGCCTTTGTGTTAACTATTCTGGGTGGGTAATGTATAAAGTATTGTTTGACAGCCTATACTGTAGAGTTTCTAACTGACTGGCAGGTGAGCATTACTTTCCCATATTTGCAACATTGTAGATTTTTGGTCAGCAACTGTTTTTCATAGTTCTGTAACAAGTAACATTTTTGGAGAACACAAAATGTGGGTGAAATGGGAGGCAACAGGTTTAAGTGCTAGAGAATCCTGATATATGTTCCAGCCTTACATCATCCTCAGTGTGGCAGTGAAAGTGTCCTCTGCCTGTTTTGATTGTGACAGGGATGATCCTTGGGCAAAAATATTTTTTTTAAAAGCATGCATGGCCCGTTTCACTATTGTTTGCTCTGAATTTCAATTTCAGTAGAAACATTAATGTAATATTCATTAGTTGTTCATTAAGCTTGACCGCCCTGCAAGCACCAATGACAAAATGATGAATCTGATTCCTCAACTCGATGTTTAAATAGATTTAGACAGGGAATCACTTAATGTTATTCAATTATTTGTCATTTGTTGACCTTATTATTATGTGTTATTATAGGTATTATTTCCCTTAACCATTTCTCTCATTATCTTATATGATTTAATGACCATAATATTGCAATTAAGCATTTTAATTGTGTAAAAGGAAATTATCATATAGTCGTATAACTAACGGTAGCCTGTGGGATGTGGTACTAGTAAGTTAACTAAATTAAATGACAAAAAGTGCACTAGTTTCATATAATCCAGTTATGACTAATAAAAATGTACAATATACAAAAAGGTGATAGGTGGCTGTAGTATAAGCAAGGTAATACTTGCTGAAGTGTTCTGATCTGCTGTGTATTGAATAAAACACAACAGGGTTGTGTGATTATTTTCTTGTAGCAGCATATTCTGAAGTGTTCTAATCCATTTATACCACAGCAGTCTGCCAGTGCTAGCATTTTTATTAATCAAAGAATGGCATGCCATACAGTTTGTCTGTTTATAGTTACACTTAATGTCATGAAACATCTGCAAAAAATTCCTATCATCACTTAATATCACTATAAACAATTGCTCTCTCACCAGCTTCTTTGTATGTTTATTTCTTGAAGTTATTAACAATAAAATTGCAGCTTGTCATGAAACAGAGAAACCACAAAACTGTCTGTCATGAAGACTTTCCCATATCAACATAACATCATTACCTTTAACTGTTATGAAGTGCTGACACTAATGAACGCTTCTAAAAATGCTAACAACGTTTCCTTTGGGAAAATGTTATATCAAGATTTACACATTTTTATCCCATGTGTGTGTTGTGTTCATGTATGTATTAATATAAACAGAGCTACAACAACTAATCGATAATATTTGATTATGAAAATCGTTGTCAATGAATCTCATTATCGATTAGTTGGTTTGTGCGCGGCACGGGGTGTGTTTACTCGTTATGTTCCTTCTGTTCCGAAAACACGCCTCAGAGACAAAATATTAAGTTGTGTCCCAAATGACATACTATACACTTACACTATGCATTGTGTACTCTACAGTCTAGTGTATGAATTTTAGAAAGGTAGTGTAATCTCAAATGGAAGATTAGCATATTTTTTTTATTAACCAGAAGTATAAGCCACTTCCTAGTATGTTGCATGACGTCATACCCAAGTAATACCTTACATAAGCTTACCTTTTATACCCAACATGACCTGAGCATTTTATATTAAACGATTCGGAGAAGACTGCAACCTGTGAACTTTACAATTCGGTGCTTGTGTAGCACGGAAGCACGACAGTGATGCCCGAGCCCAAACATGTTTATATCCAAAATGCTCCACTGTTCAAGGGGCTGGGGAAACTGGTGCGAATTGCTTAAAAGATTTAGTTTAATTCCAGTTTATTGTTATTATATGCTGTATTTGTGCTTGCAGTGTAACTTCTGTAGTTTATTATAATGGAAGTGATCTATTATTAACGAGGCCGCATTGCTCCATACTCGCGGTGTAGACGCTGTGATAAACAGTGTAGCGCAAGTAAGATCTGCAATGTCTAATTAAAACGGAATGATTAAAGTCAACACAAGTAAAATATGTCTAAAGGCAGTGAGTAACAGAAACCACAAGATGCAGTGAAAGTGAGATGTTATTATTAATTTAGGACTGTACTTTAATTATCTGTGTTGAGCTCAGGTGCATCCTGTTTCCACTGATCATCCTTGAGATGTTTCTACAGCTTGATTGGAGTCCACCTGTGGTAAATTCAGTTGATTGGACATGATTGCGAAAGGCACACCCCTGTCTATATAAGGTCCCACAGTTAACAATGCATGTCAGAGCACAAACCAAGCCATGAAGTCCAAGGAATTGTCTTTAGACCTCTGAGACGATATTGTATCGAGGCACAGATCTGGGGAAGGGTACAGAAACATTTCTGCTGCATTGAAGGTCCCAATGAGCACAGTGGCCTCCATCATCCGTAAATGGAAGAAGTTTGGAACCAGCAGGACTCTTCCTACAGCTGGCCGCCCGGCCAAACTGAGCGATCGGGGGAGAAGGGCCTTAGTCAGGGAGGTGACCAAAAACCCGATGGTCACTCTGACAGAGCTCCAGTGTGGCTCTTTGGAGAGAGGAGAACTTTCCAGAAGAACAACCATCTCTGCAGCACTCCACCAATCAGGCCTGTATGGTAGGGTGACCAGATGGAAGCTACAGCCCGTCTGGAGTTTGCCAAAATGGTGGCCACACAAAATATTGACACTTTGGGCCCAATTTGGACATTTTCACTTAGGGGTGTACTCACTTTTGTTGCCAGTGGTTTAGACATTAATGTCTGTGTGTTGAGTTATTTTGAGGGAACAGCAAATTTACACTGTTACACAAGCTGTACACTCACTACTTTACTCTGTAGCAAAGTGTCATTTCTTCAGTGTTGTCACATGAAAAGATATAATCAAATATTTACAAAAATTAGCTTGCGTGTTTATATATTTGTACAAACTAAATATCATGATCATTAGTGTGTGACATGAAAATGTCTAAGTATTGTTATATTATAAGTTCTAATGCTTACCTCTGATATTTAATGATTCCTCGGTGCCTTACAGATTCAATCCTCATCCCAACCCCTTTTTATGGCGCGATCACAAAAGATATTGATTTTTACAGCAGTGTGAAGCTCTACTGTGTTCCTCTTGACAGTGAGGTAATTATCTGGTTCTGTTACTCTTTTCTGTACTTCAGTGCTGTTGTGGCAGTGTGTGAAAGGTTTATGTTGAATTTTTTCTCCTTCAGCCCATCCAAAATGATGACAGACCTTTTCACCTCACTGCTGAAAAACTGGAGCATGCTCTCCAAAAAGCAAAGAAAGAGGTGATTCATGGAGCAAAACATTTCACACACAAATATACACACACTCACATTCAAAAGCAATGGTTACGCTGGGCTGTTTTTTTGTTTGTTTTGTATTTTATTTTCTTTTTTTTTTACAGGGAGTGAATATAAAAGCTATGATCCTCCTGAACCCCCACAATCCTTTAGGGGAGATCTACACCTCTGAAGAGATGATCAGCTTTCTACATGTTGCCAAGAGGTTATTTTACTAAATGCTCATCCAAAAGTGTAAATAACGGTGTCTGTTGTTTCTCGTTTTTATGACAAGTAAATTGAGTAAACACCTAATCTTCCAAATGGAGTACTAAAATTACTCTTTAAATGTCCCCTGTGGTGTGCACTGGGACATTATTTCTATGAGCCAACATAAATTTTTAGTGAGTGCAATTAAGCTCTTCATTGCTAAAAGGGGAATTCTTTCAGAACGTTCATTAAGACTGTAATTTATCCTGTAATGGATTCATAAACACTGCTTGGTGTCCCGTTCACATGTTACATTTCTGTTTTTTTGGTGTGCCGCAGGCATGAGCTGCATGCTATTGTGGATGAGATCTACATGCTGTCTGTGTTTGATGGCTCCTTTAACAGTGTCCTCAGTCTACAAAGGTAACATACAGTGACATTTTACTTCAGAGTACCAAGGACTCCCACCCACAGGAGTCTTTAGTCATGCAAGCATCTCTCCTCAGGTTACCAGACCCTCAGAGGACTCATGTGATGTGGGGCATTACCAAGGTGAGGGAAAACAAAAGTGCATTTGTGTTGTTATTCATGTGTTGATAGTCATTACTGAGATTATTATGTGATATACTTTTACATTTTTACTCATATCAAGAGTGGACAACTCATAAATTTATGAGCTAGCCCACCGAGCAAGCTCAGTTGTGCTGGCCAGTTCTATGTTTTGCCTGGAAAACTAATTGACTAGGCTAAGAAGTAATCCTGGGGTAGTGTTCTTCCCACACCTTCATTTAATAGTATCATACTTACCTCTCACTACCCTAACACCACTATCCTGTGCTCTGTTTGGGACGAGGCTTTCAAATTACTAGGCACCATTATCGGGCAGTATATGCCATTCTTCAATAGAGGCATAAGGAAGGCAGCCTTTTTATAATCAAGGCAGCATCACATCCAATCATTCTGTTCACTAGATGAGAATTCCCTGGAAACATGTTGAGCATTATAGATATGGATATTTGAATAACTCTTAGTGTTCATTTGTTTAATGTATTTTTAGAAGAAGAAGATGGTCTTTATTGTTATGGTAGGCGACTGTAACTCAAATAACCATATTTTACGTTAGTGGTAAGCAGAAAACCATGTTAGAATGCACAACACATTGAACCTTGATGCAGATGGGCTACAACAGCACAAGGTCACATCAGCTTTTGATGAATCTAAGGCTACATTAGTCTTCAGTCTCCAGTTGGAATGTTTTTCAAACTCCCAGGCAATATAGGTAACATGCTAGCTAGACAAAAAGTCATTAAATATATCTAATTAAAAACATTTGAAACAAAAGGATTATGACAAGATCATCAGCTTTGATCATAATATCAGAATTGAATATCGGTACCTGTGATCAGTTATCAAATGTTGTATTTATTGTACATATTATTATTATTATTATTATTATTATTATTATTATTATTATTATTATTCTTTATAAAAAAAAGAGCACACATGTAAATTTCCCATTGTGGTCTGACTGCACTTTGTGTTTTCAGGACTTTGCCATGGCTGGCATGCGTGTGGGTACATTATACTCTGAGAACAGTGGTGTAATTGAGGCCCTTGATCCTTTGGGCTGTTTTCATGGAGTATCAGGACCAACACAGCACCAGGTGTCTCGGCTGCTGATGGATCGAGGTACTATTTACAGTGGTGTGAAAAAGTGTTTGCCCCCTTCCTCATTTCCTGTTCCTTTGCATGTTTGTCACACTTAAGTGTTTCGGAACATCAAACCAATTTAAACAATAGTCAAGGACAACACAAGTAAACACAAAATGCAATTTGTAAATGAAGGTGTTTATTATTAAAGGTGAAAAAAAATCCAAAC
>JAFFST010050071.1:114424-125837 GCA_022414735.1 Noturus placidus | reverse complement strand
CGTGTACCTGACCGTGTTTTCCGCCTTTGTTGACTACGTTTACTGCCTGTCCCTTTCAAGTCTGTTCGTCTGATCGCCTGACCCTCGCTACCATTTTGACTACGTTTACTGCCTGCCTCTTTCTAGTCTGTTCATCCGATTGCCTGACCCTCGCTACTACTTTGACTACGTTCAATAAGCCTGACCCTAGCCGGCGCTTTTACCACTCTGTCATCGCCACGCGCTTTCTCCTCACTTCCGCATCTCCCGTGACTGATTCCTCCCTTGAGCCCAAGTGTAACATTATACATGTTCTTATATTTATAGCTATGTTTTGTTGTAAGGTGCAAGTGATAATCTCAAGATTTACTGGCTTTACATGATTCTTATATGTTTCTTTGCTTTTTTTTATACTCTGGGTTTTATTCCATTATCTAGGATGCTAGACAATGGTGGTGGTTGAGGAGATTCCCTCCCCCTCATACTATGTAAAGCGCTTTTAGTGTCTAGAAAAGTGCTATATAAATGTAAGGCGAAAATGTTAACAAGGCTTAAGGTTACAACCCTGGTCCTTGAGTATCAAATCAGCAGTGAGAGCAAAAAAATGAATCTCATAGCTACAAGTAAATTTTTTCTTCTTTTTTTTGTTCAATTGGCAGGTTGAGATAGATTGGTTGGAGTTTGATGATGGCAGGTGGAGTTCGATGGCATTAGGTTGAAGGTAGATGGTGAAAAATGCAGGGGATACTCTCCTAATACTGGGTATTGTACAATGAGCAGGAAGAGACAGTTATTAAAGCAGCAAAGAAAGCTGGCAAACAAATTTGCATTTTCATGCGTGGGGAAAAATTATGTAACCCAAGTAGCACCCAGCTGCTGCTGATCCTCACTGAAAGCCTAGACTACCTGCACTGCTGCCTCAACCCACTTTATGCCTTCATTGGTAGCAACTTTAGGAACCACTTCTGCAAGGTGATTAAACCTTATTCTTTTGTTATTACACATAGAGACATTTACATGGATGGGTGACCAGTCAAAGTGATCATTCTGTAATATATTTCTTTCATGTTTATTAAAAATGTAAATAAAATGAATGAAATAAAAAAGGTTATTTACATGTACATTTATTCATTTAGCAGACACTTTTATCCAAAACGACTTACAAATGAGAAAATGCAAGCAAAGCAGTATATCAAGCAGAGAACAATACAAGTAGTGCTACCATACAAGATCCGTTAATTGAGTTCCAGAAGAAGCAAAGTGCACAGAGCATAAGTGCCAGATTGAGGTTGGAAATTCATTCCACCACTGAGGAACAGTTAGTTTGAAGGTTCTTGAAAGGGACCTTGAGCCACGCTGAGTAGGTACTACTAAGTGTCAGTCATTGATTTATAGCAGATTGCATGAGGGAATGTAAGCCTTCAGGAGAGAATTGAGCTAGGAGGGTGCTATTCCAGACAAGGCCTTGTAGGTGAGCAACAAGGTCTTGAATTTGATGCCGGCGGCTACAGAAAGCCAGTGGAGGGAGATGAAGAGGGGTGTTACATGGGTTATCTTGGGCTGGTTGAACACGAGGCATTCTGCTGCATTCTGAATCATTTGAAGGGGTTTGATGGAGCTGGCCGGGAGGTCCGAGAGTAGTGAGTTGCAGTAGTCCAGTTTTGAGTTTTTATCTGTGTAGCCTGTTCAGTGAGATAGGGTCTGATTTTCTTGATGTTGTACAGGATGAACCTACAGGACCATGCAGTTGTTGAGATATGGTCTGTAAAGGTCAAGCTGTCATCAAGAATCACCACAAGGTTCCTGGCCATCCTGGTTGGCTTGAGCGTGGTTGAGCTGAGCTGTGCAGTGAAGTTGTGGTTGATTGAGGGACAGGCTGGGTTGATGAAAAGCTCAGATTTTGCCAGGTTGAGCTTAAGGTGGTGTTCCCTCATCCAGGCCGAGATGTCTGACAAGCAAGCACAGATATGTGCAGAGACAGATGGATCGTCAGGCTGGAAGGACAAATAGAGCTGGGTGTCATCAGAATAGCAATGATATGAGAAGCCATGAGACTCAATCACCTGCCCCAGAGATGTAGTGTAGATAGAAAAGAGCAGTGGACCCAGAACTGACCCCTGTGGAACGCAAGTTGTGAGATGCTGAGATTCAGAAATACCTCCCATCCATGATACCTTGAAGGATCTGTCTGAGAGATAGGATTCCACTCAATGCAGAACTGTTCTGGTGATGCCCAGGCTGGAGAGAGTTGACAGGAGGATCTCATGGTTCACAGTGTTGAAAGCAACAGAGAGGTCAAGTAGGATGAGGACAGATGATCTAGAGGTAGGTGCAGCTGATGCTACACACAAGTGGGTGGAACAACATTGTCCTGAAAGCTGCATTTCATGACTGCTTGAATAATGAAATCCTGACTGAGATGTCCTGTCGCAGAAATGAGCTCATGCTCAAATCATTCATTGAACCTGCTAACTGCCTTGATCAACTGCTTCACAGCCAATACCCATACCAGGGAGGAGTGGGCCTTCTGTGGCCAAACTTATACAACTGGGGTGCACATGACTCGGCGAGGATGAGACAGAGAGAAATGCTGTCTCAAACACCAGTACTTCTACTGTGGCCAGCCCAACCAATTCACTGGCCACTGCCCTCTATGTACCAAGCCTGGCTCAGGCTCAAGCGGACACTCTGCTCCAACATGGTGAGACTATACCAGTCAGTTTCTCACCAATATTTCATGCTTTCTGTCTTGGTGTAACACTCTGTTTTGACAGTGCTGATCAACTCAGGGTCAGCAGGAAACTTCATAGAGCAAGAGACTGTCAACCACCTCAACATCCCCACTCAGCCTCTGCTCCATCCGCTGATTGTCCATGCAATCGATGGGGGACCCATCCAGCAAGTTTAAGTCTAGCATTGCACCCAGCCCCTCTTCTGTCATGTCAGTGAAAGCCACTGGGAGCTTATTACTCTGGTCACCTTCACGTCCTAGCACCCCATCTTCCTAGGCTTCCTATGGCTGCAACTCCACAATCTCCAGATCTCCTGGTCCGAAAAACAACTCATCCAATTGTCTTCTTCCCTGCAGTTCACCCTAACATTGACTATGGTGGAAAGCCCTGACAACCATGCTCCTCTCATGATTCTCCCTTAATACCAGGACCTGAAAGAAGTTTTAAGGCCAGCATGCTTCCCCCTGACAATTTTCCTCTGGAAAAAAAACAAGCACTTGGCTTGGAACCACTCTGCTGAGGACGCCCTGATCCAGCTCGAGCCTTCACCACTGCTCGCATCCTCAGGCACCGATCTCCCTCTAAGCCCTTGATAGTGGAGGCCGAGGCTTCCAAGTCAGTGGTGGGAGCCGTCCTGTCACATCACTTTGGATAAAAGCCTAAGCGCCATTCCATTGCATTTTTCATATAAACTATCCCCAGCTGACCAAAACTATGGCATTGGGAACTGGAAGCTGCTGGCCTTCCAATTAGACCTGGAGGAGTGGTGGCACTGGCTGGAGGGGGCTGCTCACCAATTTACCTATTCATGGATCACTTACAAGCTTAACACCTGTAAAAAGCTAAGCACCCAATACATCGTCCCTTTTAAGTTCCTTAAGCAAATAAATGAAATGACTTACAAGCTTGACCTGCCCCAACCTTTCAGCATAACCCCATCCTGAACTCCCATTTGAGGTGAGCACACCAAACTCACACTGACTCTTTAAAAGAGAATTTCACTCACCACCATGTTGCAAAGTATATGTTCAGTTTGTATTGTGCTCCTCACGTTATCAAGCCAGATTATCTATGTTTCTTCTGATGTGGTTTGCCCTGTTGCCTAGGTCCATGACTTTTCAGCTATATTGGAGTAATTAAAAAGTTGAGAAGTGGGGCTCATGGGCTGCTTGTGTGGAGAGTGAAGAAGAATGTTGCTGGGGTTGTAGACCAGTGTGAAAGTGTGTAATGTGTAGTTACCTATACTGTGTTTTGTATTTATTGTGCTGCACTTCTTTTTATCTTACATGTGTTACTCTATTTGTAATTAATGCAAACCTGTATTTTTGCAAACCATTTTGTACATATGTACAGGTGTGATGACAATAAAAACCGACTCATTTAGCAAGAGTTATATTCTGCGAAAGACAATCCAGGCAGCCTTTTGTGTTGATATCTAACTCTCTTTATCAAGATAATTTTTTCTTACTCAGTCAGTGCTGCGACTGGTGGTTTTTTGTATTTGCACTATCATATGTCATCCCCGCTTCATTGACAGATTTGACAGATGCTCCTGATACTGACCGTAATGGCTGTTATTGTCATTGTCTCTACATTCAGAACCCAGTTGTGGGAGATGACTGCTCAGCCCTTTCCCCTACCTCCATTATAATTACAAGATGAACTGATTTAAAGATCAGTCTGCTTAAGCCCAGCCAGGGTCCATATCAGTGTCAAGCCCTCTATTGTCCTTGTGGCAGAGGTATGACACACTTGCTACTGAAAAGGCCATAACTGCTCTGGCATTTCATATCATGGACATTTTAGTCAAAGGACAGGGAAATAATAAGTAGATATATTCCAGAGATGGGCTGCCATTTGTATCGCAAATCAACAGTGACCATTGGCCAATAAAGCCTCACTGGGACGGACATTGCTGCTGCTCTTTTCACCAATAGACACACTGGGTCATTTTTTTGTGAACTGCTAAACCACCTACAAAGCACTCATACAAAAAAAGAGATAAGGAAACTGATAGATGTGGGTGTGATCATTTTTATACATGATCATTATTAGGGAAAAATAGCTGTCTTTGTGAATCAATTTTTTAAAGCATTTCTCTCCTATCTTTGCAACAGATGTTTAAGCTAAGACCGACGTACAAAAAAAAATCTCCTGATGGAAAAATACAAAGCAGATGATTAAACACAACAGAAATCCAATGAGGGAGCGTTGCAGTGCGCTGTATCTCCAGGCTCTAGCAAGCCGGAGACTTGCTGGGGGGAAACGGCAATTTAATTACAGCAGAACTAAAGTGCATTGTTATTTTGATTAAAGACACACAGCTCTGTTTCCCCTGGATCAGGCATACACATTTCATTTTGTACAGTTTAGTCAGAGTGCATAAGACCCATCTGCAGATCATTTTCCTTCTTTACACACACTCTTCTTAATGTCTGTTTATTTCAGGGAAGACAAACAAAGCCATTAGGAAGGCTTTCTTTGCAATAAAGGCATTCCTCTTCTTCTCCTTTGCTGCTGGCACATGGCTAATCTATATTGTATTTATGTTGAATAGTGCAGTATAAGAAGTGTAATAAACAGGTAGTAAACAGGGAGTATGTAATATAAACCTAGGAATATGTTCTATGAGGATAAGTGAGCTGGAATGATTCACCTCTGGACTGTAATTATCATCAATGCACAAAACAATGTTGCAATTGTGGGGAGAGTTTTAACATCATCACTATATAAGAAAAAAAAAAGAAAGAGGCCGTTGGTAGCACAGTGGTTAGAGTTTCTACTTGTGGTGACCATTAACAATTGCAACAGTGACAGGTGGTTATTGGATATTGAATCAACTACTGGAATCAATAAAAGTGATTCAATCTCATCCTAATTAAAAAAAAAAAAAGTTTATCAAAGGAGAGCGATAGCTAATTAAGAGCTAATTAGCAGTTAATAAACCAACTTTGACAAAATCTTGACAGCTTGGTCTATACAAGGGATTATGTTCTCAATATGGAATAATTTCCACTTAGAATCTCCATCAAAAGTAAGCTGTATAATTTGCACTGGGTATATCATCTACTGCAATACATACATATTTTACATTTTACAATTTGAAATACACATAGAGTATACTGTGGCATTGAGTCGAATTGAGCCAGCTCGCACTTGAACATACACTACATGGAGAAAATCTTGTGGACACCCTGCCATCACACGTGACCGTAGTCCCACTTTGCTGTTATAATAACCTTCACTCTCATGGAAAGGCTTTCCACTGGGAAGGCTTTAGATTTCAGAGTGTGGCTGTGGAATTTGTGTCCATTCACCATCCAGGTGTTCAGTGGGGTTGAGGTTGGGGTTCTGCTCAGGCCACTTGAGTTCTTCCACTCCAACCTTGACAAACCATGTCTTCATGGACCTTGCTTTGTCATGCTGGAACAGGTTTGGGCCCCTTAATTCCAGTGAAGGGAAACTCTAATGCTACAGCATACAAAGACAATTGTGTGCTACCAACTTTGTTGCAACGGCTTTGGGAAGAACTAAGCTCAGGTTACCATCTCTGTGACGGTATAACTTTCTCATGTTCTTCCATATCCAGGTGAGTTTTCTTTGGATTCTCTGGTTTCCTTCTACCATACAAAACATGCCAGTATGTGAACTGGTAATTCTAATTGCCCCTTGGTGAGAATTAGTGTATGAATGTTTGTGAGCATGGTGCTTTGTGATTTACTGGTGTCCCATCCAGAGCGTATTCCTGCCACAGTCTTCCAGGAATAAGCTCTGGATCCACTGTGACCCGGACTAGGATTAAGTGGTTACTGAAGATGAATGAATGAATGAATGAATGAATGAATGAATGGATGGATAATTAACTTGAACAATGGTAACCAATTTTGGACATGATTATCTACAGGACGGCTGCTAGAAAAACCATCTCCTATGTGATCTTGAATGGTAGCAGATAGAAAACAAAAAAAGAACATAAGCAGGCTTTCTGGCATGCAACGCAATGTTAGTTGAATGTATGCTGTAGAGGAGAAAATACAGAACGGAGAGAATTAGATACTGACCTCAGGGCAGAGAGAAGCATAAGCAATAGAGGGAAAAGTACTGTAACATCATGCATCTGTTCTATGCCATTCCCCATCTATCAAAGACAAGGCAGATCAGCCCCAGACCACCGGAGCTAACGCTTCACATTACATCAGTCAGTAGAACTGTCCTGCAAGAGCGAGAGAGAAACAGAGATAGAGAGACAGAGATAGGATAGAAAGCTAGCAGATTATCTCAGGAGAGGAACATGCAGCAGCTGTTGCTGCAAATTTTCTTTCAGTGTGTCATAGCCCGAGGGACGGCAAGGTTCTGTGACTTGAATTTTCTTTAAAATATTTTGTAAATATTGCAAGTGCCTCTACCCAGTGCAGGTGCTCTTGTTTACAGGGAGGTAATGTAGTATGATGAAAAAAGGTTAATAAAATTGTTTAAAAAAAAGAAAAAAAAAGTTATTAGTAGTATATTTACCATCCTATTATTTGATTGTATTTTTATCACTTTTGATTTGGCAAACCTACAAAGAAAAGCATCAAAATAAATATTAAAATTGAAAATGAAATTACAATAAACGAATATAAAAAGTAAATAAATAAAATTCAGGATAAAACATTAGAATGCAACAGAAAAATAGCTTTAAAAAAATAATCAGACTGAGCTTAATTAAGTCAGGAAGGAGGCTTTTGCATTCACACCAATCATTCTAGAAAACATTCATAGAAAAAGATGCACAGAGAGAGAGAGAGAGAGAGAGAGAGAGAGAGAGAGAGAGCGAGAAACTGATAGAGGCAGACAGAGTGGGTAATGAATTGCCTGCACCCTGATAATGGAATTAATGATTATTAGGCAAGGCCAAAGGGAGGGCGATGTGAGGTAAAGAAAAGTGGGAGTGAGAAAGATAGATGAGCAACCTAAAAGTGGATAGGACAGCAAAAGAGGCATTCCTGCAGCTACCTTTGACAAATGATATGGCACAGAGGGCCACAGTTTGAATGGTAATTTACAAAATAAACTTTGAGTTGAGAAGAAGACCAGAAAGGAAAAACAGAGTGAGACAAAGAAAGACATAAAGAGAAAGAGAGAGAGAGAGAATCGAAATGAAAGCATGCAAAGAATAATGAGGAGCTGATCGTGTTTAATCTGTTAGAGTCTGCCATTCTTTTCCCCAGTAGAACAATTATTCATGATTTAAAGTGATGAAAGCTTCATCGATATGCTGTGGCATTATGGGAGATGTGATCCTGTTCCAGACCTGCTGAAAGAATAAAGGGTACATATGTAAAAACAGGACAGGCTAGAGGTTATGAGAATAATTATCAAAAACACAGAAAAGAGACAGCAGACCTGTTCAATGTATGAGCTCTTAGCAAAAAGGTTTTATTGTCAAGAGTTTTATTGTATAGTTAGTTCTAGTTCTAGTTTGTTACTCTTTCTAATAGGGAGTGTTGTAGGATTTTAGATAGAGCTGTTTAAGGGTTCCACCAGAGGGACAACTGAATAACTATTAAGGGTTTTTTTTTTAACCAATTTCCTAACAATGTAGTTATTATCTATTATGCAGTTATGCCATTCAAGAGTTGAACTCTCTATTCTGATTGGTTTTTGGTTAATTTTCCATAATTGCAGCTCTAACAATAGTTCCAACAGTTATATTAATATGCTTGTTCTAATATGTTCTCATTTCCATGTTAAAAAATTTCACTGACATTTAGCTGACATTCCACATAAACAGATACAAATGTATAGAATTGTATTGACATGTTGCTTTTGCATTTTTGTAGGAGTCTCCTGTCCAAGGCTGTTCCTTTAATTCAGCAGCTCTTAACCTTTTTGAAAATGTGACCCACTTTAAAGAATGAATTAAGCTCATTAGCCCTCTAGCTCATTAGCTCCCACCTCTCCCCCAGCCCCTGGCCCTGCCCAATGTCTCAGACTGCTCAGTGGGATGGTTGTGCTTGGATAGAGGATGTGAAGCGGTCAAGTCGTGGCTGATGAAAAGACACAAACTATCTTCAACCACGAGTCTGGCTCTATACTTGTTCGTCGGTTACACAGACTTTGGAAAAACAGAGAAAAACAATCTCACAGAGATTGGTTGATGCGAATGGGAGAGTTTTTTTTTTTCAATGCCTTGTCACTCAATTTTCAGTGTTCAGTGTGCACGGATATCCAAAAATCTGCCAGTGGCTTCTCTGCGAACCTCTGTGTACAGTCGTAAAAATGTTTTTGAGAGAGAGAGAGAGAGGCTGGTGAAAGACTAACTTTTTATAGTTGCTGTAACATAAATTATATCAGGATCTAACTTGATTTGTGGACATTGCACAACATTTAACATAACTATGAACAAATAAAAAGTGTGATGTGTCATTCTTTCATTAACAACAATTGTAATCATAACCAAATTGCATAAAAGGAATAAAACACTTTTTTAAAATAAAAAGTGGTTGAGGAGATTTCCCCCCATACAATGTAAAGCATTTTTAGTGTCTAGAAAAGCGCTATATACAGTAAATGTAACTGTCAATAACTGTAACTGTAACTTTGGGACATACTGTTATTGGGGAAAAAAAAAATCCGCTTAGGGATGGTAACAGTAACTCCATTTCACGCTCATCACACAATTATAACATGTATGCATTTTCTACACCTAATTGTTTTACACTTACTTGATACTGTCATGTTTTGTTCCTTAAGTATCATCTATATACTGTATGTAAGCAAGAGAGAAACAGATTTTTGGCAATAATTTACAACTGATATATCATATTTTAATTCCCAACAGTACTATATTCATAGGAATATCTTGACAAAGCCATACAAAGTATGAGGTTTATCTCTTAAGACTACCATGTTGATTTACTCAAGATCCTATTTCACTTTTATAGACAATTTACTGGCCTCATTGCTCAACTTGTGGAAATTTGAGTATAGTTTTGCTCCCAGTAGGTATCAAGTATCATTTCTCATGTTTGAGGATGTCTTTTCCTTTTTTCTTATCTAAGTCTTGGCTGAAACCATTACAAGAAAAAATACAAACCTGGCCTCAGACCAGCGAAAGAGGGCAATGTTGAGGAGCTCTACTATCACTCAGCAGGTGTGCTGTTCAGTTGGTGATAACTGTAACAAAGCCACCTAAACAACGGCCCTCCCCACCGTTCCCTCCCATCTACATAGAAATTCAACCACTACACAACAACACCCCATGCCATGCCAGGTGGCCAGGTGGCTGTGTCAACACCAGAAAGTTTTCCTTTAAATCAAACTGCCACTGTGTTTATCAATAACAAGTCAATTAGTGGATGCCAATGAGATGAGCTGGTCTCTGGGGGTCACTGCCAGTGTGTTACAGACATCTTTATCCGTTCAGCTCAACATGAAATAACTCTATTTAAATGGTAGTCTATAGCACCTGCCATTTCAAACAAACACACACACAGTGCCTGATTTGTCATTATAAATTTGTCTTTTTTTAGATTAATACCTTGGACTTAAATTGGGATTTAAGAGGTGGTGGCACCAAAATGCTTTCATAAGTACCAAGAATGTGGGAATAGTACTGTGTGCTGTAGAACTCTCTGGAGATTTAAACACTCAGGACGTTTTGCATGGACAACTTTAATCCAATATTAACCAGATTAAGGCAATACTCTGATTAAGAAACTACCATGTAAACAGCAATTTTTTATTACCTTAATCCGACTAAAGTCACACTCGAAGTAAACACAAATCGAATTAAGACATGGAGTATTCCTGTTTTAGTTGCTTTATCGACGTGCATTACAGGCATGTAAACACCTTAATCATGCTATTAACGTCGTGTGGGAGTTTTCACCGCATTTTGCGACAGGACACATACACACACGGCAGTGCTCAACCATTTGATAGCAAACAAGAGATCACGGCTGCGTCCGAAACCACGTATTTACTTACCTACTACAGAGTAGGTGAAATACATGTATTTCGGCTAATATATAGTGGGTAAGTATGCGGTTGTGGACGCAGCCTATGGCTTCAAGCAGTCGTCTATTTGCATGTACAGCATGACAAATAATTAACTGCACTTGAAGCATTAGTGAAATAATAATTAAAAAAAAAACACCCAAAACTGTATATGGTACCATAACAAAGACTAACTGTATGTCGATATATGAAATTCTGGAGTTAACATCAGATGATCTATAACATGTAAAACGGGAACATGAAAGGAGTATTCTAAAAGCGACTCATGTAAACACCTTTATCACAATATTGTCTTATTCAGAATAAGGTTAATAATTAGATTATTGCTGTCCATGTAAATGTAATCACTGATATGAGGAATTGTGATTAAAACTGAAAATTTCTCCATATATGTTTCTATACTATGGGTTTAATTTAACTAACTTCACTTGGATGGTACTCTAATATTAATTATATTAATTACAAAATGATAGAAAAGTGACAGCAGTATGTGGTGATTAGATAATCACCAGACAACATGCTGCACATACAGTGGTGTGAAAAAGTGCTTGCCCCCTTTCTCATTTCCTGTTCCTTTGCATGTTTGTCACACTTAAGTGTTTCGGAACATCAAACCAATTTAAACAATAGTCAAGGACAACACAAGTGAACACAAAATGCAATTTGTAAATGAAGGTGTTTATTATTAAAGGTGAGATAAG
>JAFFST010050071.1:102874-113519 GCA_022414735.1 Noturus placidus | reverse complement strand
GTGAACAGGTGTGGCAATAATCAGGCCTGGGTGTGGCTAGAGAAATTGAACTCAGGTGTGGACAACCACAGTTACAGTATGTTATAACAAGGGGGGCAATCACTTTTTCACACAGGGCCATGATGGTTTGGATTTTTTTTCACCTTTAATAATAAACACCTTCATTTACAAATTGCATTTTGTGTTTACTTGTGCTGTCCTTGACTATTGTTTAAATTGGTTTGATGTTCCGAAACACTTAAGTGTGACAAACATGCAAAGGAACAGGAAATGAGGAAGGGGGCAAGCACTTTTTCACACCACTGTATTAGGTGCAAATAACAAGCTACAAGACAATATGTACATCTATGCAAATAGGCCGCTCTCTTTATGTAGTGTTTTCTTATTAGAGACAACCCTTAACCCTTAATCATTAAGAAACGTTTATAAACAATACATAAAAATGTTCTCAGAACACCCAGAAAAGTTGACAATATTCTAGGACCTAAATATGAGGCAAATTTAGCTATTTCCAATCTTTTACCTCTATTTTCTCAATTTCTCTAATAAGTATTGTTACTCTGTCTCATTTACATCTGATTCAACATCCATCTAGTTCTACAAATATTTTTGAGTCATCTTTAAGATGTCTGACTGTCATTAATCCTGGCTCCTCATGTACAATAGTAATTATGTGTGGCAGAGGCTGACACTAAAGGAACAAACTGTAGTCACCGCAGCATTTAAAAAGAGGACTGACAGATCTAGTGTGGCAGAGCTTATCCGTGCAGAGAGCTGACCAGATTAAACCACAGCTAGAATTCAAACAAGGCTGATTCCTACGCAAATACGCTGTTGATCTACAGAGAGCTACACTATCAAGCCATTCTCATTAGTGCTCATCCCTGCCTGTCACAAGATAGACTATTCCACAAGGGGCTGAAACAGACATTCTCACAAATGAAATTCTAGTTTGAGGAGCCCATAACTGCGTCTGTTCAATGAGTGCTGGGAGACACTCAGATAATCTGTCAGATGGGGGAAAAAAATTAACAGGTCATTAGAATGGTAACAGTCTTTTGGGACATAACCCATCCTTTGTGAACAGGCCTAGAAACCTGACTGCTATATGAAGGGCAAAGCTGTGTGAACGTAACGGTTGTAACTCCAGAAGCTCTTTCTAGTGTTTGTCTAATATGCAGTGCAGCAGTTCTGCTTTTGTTCAGCTCCAGAGCTGAAAAATAGATGGCTGGTTCTAGACCAATTGCATCAGGCTTGTGTAGTATTGTGCCTACACGTGACAAATAGTAAGGAACAAAATTGGCAAAAGGTCAAGGGTGCTTATTTTCCTATGTATATTTCAGGACCAGACTTTGAATAGGAAAATCTGTATTCAACAAATACAGTGTGTATAAGTATGTGAAATATCAGCACAAAATCATACACAAATACATGACATGTCATATATACAGTATATGTATCAAATCAATATTAAAATGAAAGCATTACTCTGGGCGCTATGTCCTATACAGCAGGGGTTCTCAAAATTTTGCAGCTAGGGACCATTTTAAAGCTGCGGTATCAAAGTCTTTTTTGGTTAAAAATGAATAAAATTCAATTATTGACCAAGTATGTAAAAACAAATCAGTGTCTCCTTACCTTACACAATTCGCAATGGTTAGTTTATAATAATCACTTATAATTGGAGCAGTCAGTGGGATTTTGTGGGAAGTGTTTTGCGTGGCCTTTGATGTCACCTAATCTTTGTGTGGTTACATTACATCCATAAACAGAAAAAAGGTGAGCCGGCTACTATATGTGTGAGTGCTGAAGATGATGGAGTGTTTGTAGATTGTTCTTACAAGAGTTGCTTAGAATGTAAACTTGTAATCTAGATTTCTGTTAAACAGATAAGACATTTCAGTGACTCAATAGGTAGCTAGCTAACATTAGCACACTTATTCGCTTTATTCAGCTAGGTATCAAGTTTCCTGGTTTCTTTGGTTGTTTGTTTTGCTATGTGGTAAATTGCATTTATTATCTGCTAGCTATAAGAGAAAGCATCTCACCTCTACTCCAAGAAAATTGCATCCACCACCACCTCCATTGTCAAATATTGGAGCTAATATACAACACATATGAATACCTCAAACCATTTGATTCATTCGCACAGAGTGAAAGCACAGAGTTTAAGCACAACCCGTTTAAATAAAAACCAAACAAACAAACAAAAAACCAACTCTGCAAGTAACTTGCAGTTTTATATTTCGAACAGAGATGGTGACAGAGAGGCAAAAGTTCAGTACTGAAACTTTAACTTAAAAAAATGTAAGATTTCAGGGGCTTCATCTGTAAATGAAAATTCAAATAACATTACAGTATTATGGCATAATACTTTTTTTTTTTTTTTTATCAAAAATCACCATTCAAACACAATTTCACATACTCGTTCACATCAGATTAGCCAGTCAACCTACTGCCATGTTTTTGGGAGGTGGAAGGAAACTGGAGAACCCGAAGGAGAACATGTGAACTTCACACAGACAATAACAGAATCTCCATCTTGAATCGCGACTTTGGAGCTGTAAGGTGACATTGACCTAGTATATTAATTTCTCTTTATGTCTGTGTTCACAACAACTGTGAGCTGTATGTGACAAGGGTAAAGGCTGTGTGTGTGTGTGTGTGTGTGTGTGTGTGTGTGTGTGTGTGTGTGTGGTTAGCACTCTCACTCCTCCCCATTTACTCCACATCATTCAGGTGGCATTAGGTATTGGTTATGGACTCCCCTGTGTGGTATAAATAGGAGTCTCTCCCTCCTATGGAGAGACACAATCCTAGGTAGGAACACTGAGATTCAAACAGACACAGTGAGAGAAGTGAAGAGACACTCAAACATCCAAAACACACACACTCATCTCTGCATCTGTGCTCCCATGCAGAAAAGGCCCCAGGGGACACAACGCCAGCTGAGCCTCAAAAAACAAGGTAGGAGAACCCAGCTGACTGGCAGAGTGAGTCTGCCCAGCTGTTTGTGTGTGTGTGCCTGTTTGTGTGAGCCAATGTGTGTTAGTGTGAGCTTTAAAGGATGCTGACAGTTAAAGAGACACAGGACACAGACAAAATCTTTTGAGAGGTGACAGAGATAATGCCAAAATGTGGCCACTGCAGGACTGCTATGGTAAGCACTAGTTGATTTATTAATAGAGGATATGATTGATAGCTTTATAGTATGGGACAAAATCTTAATGTCAAAGTTGTTCTGCAAGACTGCCAGTGTTTAACACCTACTGGGATTCCTGTGGTTTAATGTGGTTGTGTTCCTTGATTATTTCTATCATTCCTAATTTGTTCAATAGTTACAACTCCAGTCACTTTTTCAAAATTTTTCATCTATACCAGTAGGCCTTAAAACTTTCCAGTGAACTCTCTTCTCCCTTCAGTCAATAACCAAGTATCATAGTTTCATTATTCCCCCTGTTTGCTCCTCATAAAATGCCAGTGTAGCACCCCTAAAGCCCTGACTCCAGTTCCACTTGAGAAAATGTGTAATATGAGAGATTGATGGATCTTAAAGGATAAAAGTGCCCATTTAGCAAACTTGCCATGCCCAATAAAAAAGAGACATGCTAGAAAAAAACAGACATGCTTACTGTTAGAGCAGAAACTTAAAGAAGGGATTAAATGAAGTTTTCAGCAGCCGATCGATTCCTGAATGCTTGTCTCATGAATTTTACAGAGGAGCTAAATGCCACTTATAGAATAATGCAGCACTGTGGGTCAGAGCTTAACACTTCATTGTGTGCTGGGATTTTGGGGCAATCAGTACAAAACATTCAACTAAGTCAATATGCTTGATTTTGACACAGAACTGGGTCCGTTATGGGTGTGAAACATTTTAATAATTTGTGGGAAAAAAATCCACAACAGCCTAGCTGCACAACGATAACATGACCTCATAGTCCACAAACTGAAGCTCCTGCATCTGTTCCTTCACAGAAACTAAGACTGTGCTGATACCATGGATATCATGGAGACAGAGCTGTATGTTCCACCAGATTCGCCAAGAGCTTCCATGCCAGATGAGTTGTGTCATCCTTATTCCAACTTCTCGAATTGGAAGTTTAAGCTGTTTAGAGTTCGTTCATTGGAGAAGGCTCCCCTGCCTAGTGAACCTCTCCAGGAGATGGAGGCTGAAGTGAAGGTGGGTGAACAGGTGGACAGCATGAGTGTTCCTGGCAGCATTATGAAGATCTGTCTAGGGGGAAAAAATAAGGAGAATGTGGAGGGCGCTGGCAGGCAAGTGGATCTCAAGCTTCAGGAGATTGACACACACATGGACCATCTCAGGTAAATAGAAGATACCATGGTGAGATCTTAGAAATTATTATTTGACAATTCTATTGCAAGATAGTGAATCATAAAGGTTTGACTCTCAATAAGATCAAAGTAGACATGACCTTTCAGATTTATATTATTTTTATTTAAGCAATATATTCAGTTCATATATGCAGCATATTGATTACAATTAAAAAATCCGATGGAACATTCAAAAAACCCTTAACAATTAATGCCCCTTAACAATTCGTATCCCTTAACAATTCATGTTCAACAATTCTGTTCAGGTGTTTATGCCGCTTATGTGGCATACTTCTGAGAAAAGTAAAAGGCCCCAAGCATGAAGTCCAAGAAGACCTGGATGAGTCCAGCAGATATGCATTGCGCAGGATGGGCTGCAAGGCTTCTAGATGGCCTGACGTCATCCTAAAGGTGTTTAAAGTAGACGTGAGTGGAGACATGGAATCCATCCACCCTCCCATGTTCTGTCATCGTTGCTGGACTGTAGCTATGAGAGGAGGCGGAATATGTAGCTTCTCCAGGACCAGGGTCCCTATATGGAAGCCGCACAACTCACACTGCCTGCAGTGCTACCCCAAGAGACACATGCTTCAGCGAAGAGGAAGGAAGAGAAGGAAACCACTACATAGCCTTCCCAAAAGGGCAACGAGAGAGACATCTATAGGGGGCAATAGAGTGTGGAGACAGACCAGAGACAACCCACCAACAATGGGCTTGAGATCATGGGTGAAGCCAGCTGCTCAGCGAAGCCTTTGGGTAAAGAACATAACTCACTGCCAGAAAGACCACCTAACCTCCACCCTACTCCCAGGTGATTTTCCAAAAGACTTTGTGAGTGCTATTGTATGCCAAGTGTGTGATCACCTGTTGTCTGACCCAGTCCAATCCCCATGCCAGCACCTCTTCTGCCGTACCTGCATCCAAAAGTACAGCCGTGTATTGGGTCCCCAGTGTCCATCCTGTGGCCTCCTATTTAACCCATGTGACCTAAATAGTCCTGCCAAAGCCTTTCTATCTATTCTCCATTCTCTTCCTCTGCTCTGCCCAAGAGAAGGTTGTGGGGAGATGGTCAGATTAGACTCCTTTGCAGACCACTGTCTAAATCACTGTTTTGAGACAGATGGCAAAAACGAACAGAATTTTCCCCAGCAGGACGTGGATGGCTACTTACCTGTCAACAAAGGTGGTCGCCCTCGCCAGCACTTGCTCTCTCTGACACGAAGGGCTCAGAAGCACAGGCTGCGAGAGCTGAAGAATCAGGTGAAGGTGTTTGCTGATAAGGAGGAGGGTGGAGATGTGAAGTCTGTGTGTTTGACACTGTTTCTGCTAGCACTGAGGGCAGGAAATGAACACAAACAGGCCGATGAGCTGGAGGCCATGATGCAAGGTAGGGCCACATCAATAGTGCTAATGTCGTTTAAAAAAAAGGTTTTTCAAATTAAATTAAATATCTAATTTTACAATAAGAGTAATAGTATAGCTATTTGCAGAAATTTGTATCAGCTACACTTATATTTTGCAATACTTTTGCATTAGATTAATGAAGTCATGAAATAACCCCAGTACACATTTGACATGTGCTTGTCTACCACTGTTTGTTTTATTGTGCCTGGTTGTTAAATTTGTATGGGCTTGTTACCATCAAGCTCCTGTCTGTCCCTCAATTACACTGCTTTTCTGAAAAACCTGTTACAGTGAACACAGCATCAGCATCTCTGGTATCTATAAATGACACAGGCTATTCTATTCTCTTTTCTGGATGACTTGGCCCAGCTGGTGTCTGTTTTCATCATTGGCCAATATATCTTTTTTGCCCATTCTCCCAAATTACTCTTATAATCATAAATTTCAAATATGCTGGGGCTAAGCTTTGCTGTCAATGAGTGACAGCACATTCTTTCTCTCCCCACACCCCCATTGTCTTCAAATCTCTATACTTACTCCTCTGTTGCCTATATTTCTCTATAAACACATTATTGTACCTGTGTAGGGTTCACAGTGGGTGCACTTTCTCTTTGTCTATTCTTACAGGCAGGGGTCTTGGCCTCCACCCAGCTGTGTGTCTAGCCATACGGGTCAATACATTCCTCAGCTGTAGTCAGTACCACAAGATGTATCGTACAGTCAAAGCTACTAGTGGACGCCAGATATTCCAGCCCTTGCACTCTCTCCGTAATGCTGAAAAGGAGCTTCTTCCTGGCTTCCATCAATTTGAGTGGCAACCATCTCTCAAAAATGTCTCAAACTCTTGCAATATTGGGATCATTGACGGGCTTTCTGGGTGGACAGCCTCTGTAGATGATGTACCTGCAGAGACCATTTCTAGAAGATTCCGTTATGATGTGGCACTAGTATCAGCTTTAAAGGACTTGGAGGAGGACATCATGGAGGGACTTAGAGAAAGAGGATTGGATGACAACACCTGCACCTCAGGTTTCACTGTGGTGATTAAGGAATCATGTGATGGCATGGGAGATGTCAGTGAGAAGCATGGAGGAGGACCAGCAGTCCCAGAAAAGGCAGTGAGATTTTCTTTTACAGTGATGTCTATCACTATTCAAGCTGAAGGTGAAGAGGAAGCAGTCACGATCTTTCAGGAAAAAAAGCCTAATTCTGAGCTTTCCTGTAGGCCGCTGTGCCTCATGTTTGTGGATGAGTCTGATCATGAGATATTGACGGCCATCTTGGGACCTGTGGTGGCAGAGCGTAAAGCTATGAAGGAGAGTCGCCTCATTCTCTCTATAGGTGGGCTCCAACGCTCTTTCCGCTTTTATTTTAGGAGCACAGGCTATGATGAAAAAATGGTGAGAGACATGGAAGGTTTGGAGGCTTCAGGCTCCACTTACATCTGCACCCTCTGTGACTCAACACGAGCTGAAGCCTCTCAGAACATGGTGCTTCACTCCATCACTAGAAGCCATGATGAAAATCTTGAGCGCTATGAGATATGGAGAACTAACCCTTTTTCTGAGTCTGCAGAGGAGCTTCGGGATCGAGTCAAAGGGGTCTCAGCCAAGCCTTTCATGGAGACACAACCCACATTAGATGCCTTGCACTGTGACATTGGCAATGCTACTGAATTCTATAAGATCTTCCAGGATGAAATTGCTGAAGTGTACTTGAAAAACAACCCAACTCGAGATGAGCGCAGACGCTGGCGGTCAACCCTTGACAAGCAGTTGAGAAAGAAGATGAAGCTTAAACCAGTGATGAGAATGAATGGGAACTATGCCCGGCGACTTATGACCCGTGAGGCTGTTGAAGTGGTGTGTGAGCTAGTTCCTTCAGAGGAGCGCCGTGAGGCTCTGAAAGAACTAATGGAGCTGTACATCCAGATGAAACCTGTGTGGCGTTCTACCTGTCCAGCTCAAGATTGTCCTGATCAGCTGTGCCGCTATAGCTTCAACTCTCAACGTTTTGCGGAGATCCTCTCCACCACATTCAAATATCGCTATGATGGCAAGATTACTAACTACCTCCACAAGACTTTAGCCCATGTACCTGAAATTGTTGAGCGGGATGGCTCAATTGGTGCCTGGGCCAGCGAAGGGAATGAATCTGGGAACAAACTTTTCCGCCGCTTCCGTAAAATGAATGCTAGGCAGTCCAAGACATTTGAGTTAGAAGACGTATTAAAACACCACTGGTTGTACACATCCAAGTATTTGCAGAAGTTCATGGAGGCTCATAGGAACTCAACAAAAGCACTGCAAGCTACCATCAACCCAGAGGAGTGCCCAGATGACTTTGCAAATTCTCTTGACATAACAGACTTTTAAAAATTTAGGGTTTCAGTAAATTTACTTGAATATACTTGGACATTTCATTGCTTTGCTTTTTATAATTACACCCTTGAAATTACACTTGCCATGTTGAATTACTTTATTGTTAACCTTTTATGTTTTATACATTTCTCTGCAGCTATAACTTTCTGACATAGATAAGATAGGGAGGGAAGGGCTATACATTTTTATCTCAGATTTTGCAGACCTGCTTTTCTTTTCATTCTTGGCTGCTGGTGAAATATGGGAAAGTTTATTGTATTGTCAAGTTATGACACATTCATGAATTTATACAGAAGGATTATTTATGGAATCAACTGAAAGCACTGTAAGTCATAGAAGGGAAATTGCTTTAAAAGAGACAACTTTTACAATCTCTGTATTAATTTATCACAGAGGAGGGCAGAGACAAAATGGAATTAGGGAAACTCAAACTGCCTTAGTTTCAGAGGAAATGGTGAAAGAAAAGACTGCTGCTGTACTCCAGGGACTTCTTTGGATAATAACATCATAGCTGCACATATGTTCTTGGAAAAAATCACAGAAAACGTTATCCTACTGTACCTTCATTTTTACATCTCAAGACTTTGCACAACACTGAACACTTCACATTTGTTTTAGTAATTTTGCACCAGACCATACACCTCGTTATTTTTAAAAACATCACATAGTCACTCTAATCATGATCCTATTTTACAGTTCTATTGATATATTAATGTCTTAATGTTCATTATAGCAGTTTGTGTAACCTGTGAAGGATGGACTGAGCTTTAATGGATTGATTGATTCATTCATTTACTTTATGTATTTAAGAAAATTGATTGATTGGTTACATTTGTTTACTGTGAAGTATTTTGAACATATTTTGTTACTGTAAGTGACTATTTGAATAATACATTGATTACATTGTTATGTATTGGTGTCTTTGACTGACTGATTGATTGATTACATGAATACCCAGCACACTCTGACAATTTTTATGTCAATAGAAACCAAAAGCAAATAGGTGTTACTATGTACCCTGTTTATTGTTTATTTTTATGGTATGCTATTGACGTTACATTATTTGTGTTTTTGTGAGTATATGATGGAGGGTACCACAAGGCTGATGGCCCAAGGGGCTGCAGAAAATTTCTACCTCCATGAATAGAACTTTACTAAGTGTTTATAGTTTGTGTGTTACATTTGTGCCTTTCTGAATTTGTACCCAAATCTTTATTCAATTAAAATTTTATTTCTTTATATCTTTATATCTTTATTCAAATAAAAATATAAACTGTTAAAATGACATCTGCCTCAAACCACAATCAGTGATATTCTTAAAATAGTGCCTCTTTCACTGAAGGAACCAAGGACTGTGGGGATATATTAGATGAATGCTAATTATCAACTAGTTGAATGCTAATAGCTAGCTTTCAAATACAAACTGCCTAGATAAAGGCAAATAGTACACAGCAGCAGACAGATTACAGTGATGAGTATGAGGTCTCACTCTTCCTATCATATCTGTGAAAGTATAGATTTGTTTAGATTTGTTAGATCAATACATTGAATCGGTCTATTGATATAATAATATTTACATAACTATATGATTATAGAGAAATGTAGAAATGTATTTGTCTTTTGAATCGTAATAAGTAAAAGTTTGACCAATTTGTATGTAAAATAGGTTCGTATGTAAAATAAAAACTCAAGTGAATTACAAATAATTACAAAACAGACTTAAGTACAATGAGAAAATTATTATCCTTTGTTCATTTACTATAGGAATGGCTTTTAGTTGAGTGGTAGCCTACTCTGAGCACTTCTTTACTGCTTTAAATGATGGATATTTTAGTTTAAAATCTCAAGTCTCAGATACAGTGGTGTGAAAAAGTGTTTGCCCCCTTCCTCATTTCCTGTTCCTTTGCATGTTTGTCACACTTAAGTGTTTCGGAACATCAAACCAATTTAAACAATAGTCAAGGACAACACAAGTAAACACAAAATGCAATTTGTAAATGAAGGTGTTTATTATTAAAGGTGAAAAAAAATCCAAACCATCATGGCCCTGAGTGAAAAAGTGATTGCCCCCCTAAACCTAATAACTGGTTGGGCCACCCTTAGCAGCAACAACTGCAACCAAGCGTTTGCGATAACGTGCAATGAGGCTTTTACAGCGTCCTGGAGGAATTTTGGCCCACTCATTTTTGCAGAATTGTCCTAATTCAGTTACATTAGAGGGTTTTCGAGCATGAACGGCCTTTTTAAGGTCATACCACAACATCTCAATAGGATTCAGGTCAGGACTTTGGCTAGGCCACTCCAAAGTCTTCATTTTGTTTTTCTTCAGCCATTCGGTGGTGGACTTACTGGTGTATTTAGGATCATTGTCCTGCTGCAGAACCCAAGTTCGTTTCAGCTTGAGTACACGAACAGATGGTCGGACATTCTCCTTCAGGATCTCTTGGTAGACAGTTCCTTTTATCACGGCAAGTCTTCCAGGTCCTGAAGCAGCAAAACAGCCCCAGACCATCACACTACCT
>JAFFST010050071.1:65971-83851 GCA_022414735.1 Noturus placidus | reverse complement strand
GGAGGTCCTACTTCTGGATGGAGCTCTCATCTACTCCAAATCCAGATTGCTGGGACAAAGGATTCTTCTAAGCCAAACAGATTACATATAGATCAATAATTGTCTCTTTAATAATATCTGTTGTTACCCAGATGAGGATGGGTTCCCTTCTGAGTCTGGTTCCTCAAGGTTTCTTCCTCTTAAACATCTTTACATCGCCACTCAGTGTCTTGCTCAGTTGGGATAATTTCTCACTTTTACTGTGTGTATACTGTGTTTTTATTCCTGTAAAGCTGCTTTGAGACAATGTATGTTGTAAAAAGCGCTATACAAATAAAATTGAATTGAATTGAATTGAATTGAATTGAATGACAGGATAAACAGAAATGAAAGACTAAGAATGATAACTGTTTTCAGTGGACAGACTCTAGACACTTTAGATTGAATGTAAAGACAGTATCTTATCTCTCTCTCACACACACACACACACACATATGTCCATCTGTCATAGATAAATAGGCATTGTAAGTGTGTTTACACATTAATAATATGATGATAATCAGATTAAGTGTCAAGATACTCTAAAGATTTCTAAAATTGAAAGTAAGGCTTTTGTCTGATTTTAAAGCAATCTTGTAAAGCCACTTGGATTTAATCAGGATACCCAGTGCATGTAAACAGTTAAACAGATATCTGTTGTTTTCTGTGTGGAAACTAGGAGGAAAATAAAAAGATTTTTTTCCATAGTCACAAGTGCTCAACAAGTAATTCTATATGATTGAAATTGTTTATATACCAAAGTGCTATTGAATGCTCCGTTCTGTTTGCTCAGAAGGTTTTGATTACTTTTCTGTAACCGTGTAGTGCTGGCAGTAGATCTTGCTGCAAGGTTTATATTAATGCACTTGTTCTAATATGTTATAGTTCCTGTATTTACATGTTATAGTTTGTTATAGTTTCTGTATTTACAAGATGGAAAGACACTACACATGATCAGATTTTTAAAAATATGTAATGGGCTAGTTGTAGTAATAACTTAGATGCATTTCTGTTTTAAAATTGTGTGGTTCTCTAGTTTCAGGTGGCACTGTTTATATTAATGAGCACCATTTGTCCTTCCTTACACATTCAAAATTAGTGTCTGCTATAAGGTATTTAAGACCAAATGTTTTCAAAGACAAATGAAGAAATTTCATGAGCACTGCTGTGCCCCTCTCTGCAGGACGTCTCTAAAGTTCCACAGCTTCCAATCTGAGTGATCTCAAAGTGAACATTTCTACCATATGAAGGGCCATAGCAGACATCCATCCATTTTCTATACTGCTTATCTTACACAGGGTCGCAGGGAGCCTGGAACCTATCCCAGGAAACTCTGGGCATAATGCGGAGGTCACCCAGGACAGGGTGCCAACCCACTGGAAGGCATAATCGCACACACATTATCACACCCACTCATACACTATGGACAATTTAGAGATGCTAGTCAGCTTGCCATTGGTCTTTGAAAGAACGGATAAAGCCTTCAAACCATTTCTTCCTGCATTTCTGGTTTTAAGGAGAGTAAGGGAGGCGTAATAATGTGCAATCAGGAACTGTGGCAATTATGAAAGCTTAGCTGGATGGCGTGTTTTTTTAAAGTGATTTTTGCAGTAATGTTTTTAACTAAACAGTTAAAAGATTTTAAAAAGTTTACATATATCTTATTTTCAACAGGTTGACGCAGAGGATGAGACTAAGGACTATCATAACACAGAAGGTAAATTTTTGTTTATCTTAAGATGTGTGCTATACATCACAATATGTTGTATTGCAAAAAGGAATGCTAATTTATTCAGAAACAAGAATTGTATACATTAATCTTGATTTTTTATTTAAGGCAGGCTGGATATCATTAGGTTGTCTATCATTATCATTAGGTTGTCTATCAAATGCACTGTGCCATAGATTTAATTTGAATGTGCTTATGCAAGAAATGTGATTTGGATATTCAAAGATATGCTGCTTGGCACTGCAATAGAGTGATCATATACAGTAATTGCATAGGCAGTAATGTGTACATATAAAAAGCATTGATTAACCTTACATTTATTATGGTTTATTTAGAATTGTGTATGTACTATTTTGTTAATCAGGGCCTCCAGCCATCCGATTTAAATGTATTACTATTTATTATGCATATTCAGTCCCTGATAATTAGGAGTGACTGGCCTGTTGGCCTGTTCTTAGACAAGAGGGTAGCAGCTTTTACTGGCATGCTTTAATATGCTCACCGAGCAGGCCTATAATGAGGGAGAACACGCATCAGCCTGGCTATTCATCTCCATGAGCCTCTGCTTTTGTGCTAATGACCTCTAATTAAAGAAAGCTGGGCCACAGAAACTCTCCACAGAAACCATGCATGTAAAGAGTAAGCTCATGATGAGGATGATGCTCAGTGCACACAGAGGTAGGTTTCTCTAGGATGTTATGGTAAAAGATAGGGATGAGAGTCAGGGAATATTAAAAGATGATATCAGTCTGTGTGAAAACCACAAGGTGTGGCATTTTTGGATGTCAGTCAAAGGCAGTGACTGTCAGGAAAATAGTCTGAACTCCACAGTTAATTAGTATGAGTAATTATGCAGCTACTGTGATATGTAAAATATCAGAAATATCAGAGAGAGAGAGAGAGAGATAAAGAGAGAGAGAATGAATGCATGCAGCGCTCAGCCTGACATGAAACACTGTGTAATTATCCTTATGGCAGGTTTCAGTGACACATGGCTGGCATACAGATCCTATACCAGTTTGGGAAGGAGGTGCCCTGTCAAGCTTCTGGGCAGGCTGGAGCAAGACTTCCAAGAATGTGCATAGGCTGTATTTGCTTCCTCCAGCTGTTTATGGGCAATGAATACTTTATGAGAAGTCCTAACAGCAGATTTTTTTTATTCATTTGGAGAATGAAGATTCTTCCTCTGTTGTTTTTTCTGATTGTTAATGACTTTCCTTTTATGATGCTGCATTATCAATACATGCAGCCCAGAGAAGGGAAATGTAGATATAACTGACCAATGTTTATGTACCCAAGGGTCTGCACACACACACACACACACACACACACACACACACACACACACACGTGCTTGCTTAACTCTCAGCAAAAAATATGACATTCACTGGATGAGTAATTAGCTTTAATTACGCTTTAATTAAGATCAGCATTGCTTACACTCCTGCCAAGTGTTTTCAAACAGCAGCACACACACATCCAGACACATATAGATGTGCTGAGAGGCTGTGCAGCAGGATGAGAGGGTGGTTTGTGCATGTGATGTGTCAGGGTGACATTTTCATTGCCACTTAATGCAGAGACAGAATTTTTAAATAGAATTCTGCAGATACAAAGTATACTGATTTGATAATGGTTGTCAGTATCTCAGTAGTCCTGCTATAAAACCTCAACATTACTTCAAAAATTCAAAAGATAAATATGTGATGACGGATCAGAATTTCAGCTTTCATTTACATCTAGATGTGTTAAACAACTTAGAACATGGTCAGGATCACCCAGTTTTTAGGTGAGCAAAAGTATTGGAACAGATTTTGATAAATAACACTTCATATTTGGTTGACCACCCACTGAAATCAAAAGCATTATTCTTTTGTGATGCTTCAGGGCTCTATGGTAACAATTTCTTTTAGGAGCAGTTGTGTTCCTAATTACAAAAATTTAGGAGCACGGTTGAAGTTTAGGTTTTTATTTTATTTTAGAGATGGTAACCTTAATGTGCCACAATATAACACACAAGTAGGCATGAGAAAACTTGAGCTTGTCAATTATGACAGAATTTAGGAACATAGTGTGAGCCATGAGAAATTAATTTACCTTCTGTTAAACTAAATGTAATATTTTCAGTTAATTTTACAGGCTGTATGCAAAAAAAAAAAAACCCCAAAAAACAACCGTTAACCTGTTCCACCTTGTAAACACACAAAAAAACTCAATGTTCAGTCTTTTGAAGTCGGCTCCTCATAAATATATTTAAAGCTACACTATTAGACATTTTCCACAGTCAGGGTTCTGGGCTGGAAACAATTCTCAAACCACTCTGCGTATATTGTGTATATATCTGAATAATCTCATATAGGATGTGATTGGGTGAGTTCATTTATCCGTCAGATGCAAAGTGCTTTAGTTGTAATGGTGTTCATTAGGGATGCACCGATCAGGATTTTTATGACCGATATCAATCCAGATACCAGTCTTTTTTTTTTTTTTTTTTTTGGTTAAAGCTTTAATCAGGAGATCTGTCATAAACAGTTAAATGTAAGCTCATGGTCACAGTTAATTGAATTAAAATAATAGCAATGAGAAATACTGTTGGTTAATTGCTAAATAAGCATAAAATATTTATTTTTAAATATCTTAAACAATAAAGAGTCCTAATTAAAAGTAGACTAACACAAGCATGATCCATATTAGGAAAAAGGCTAATAGACTTCTAAGGAAATAGCGAACTAAGCTTAATGTCAAATTGATATTAAATGAAACCCATAGTAATAAAACATTTTCATTTATGATTTTATTTATAGTTTATGAAGTTATTATAATATCTATTTTTTATTAAATGATTTATTATAACTAAGCACTATCTTCTGTCTTTACACTTTATTAGTATTTTTTGTTTGTTTATCAGTTGTTCCTTTTAGTTTGGATCCCCCAGTACAGTGTTGCCATGTCTGCTGAAAATGTTGTTGTGTTTTCAGGGTGATTAAATCAAAACATGGAAACTGGAGTTTACTTTTCTACTGATATCTGGCAACCGTGAGTTTAAATGAAGCGAATGCGTTGTCTATTAGAGTTAGTGATTGAGAGCAGCAGCGTATTGTATGTTTGCAGACTGAAGTTACTACTCTTGATTATGATTAGTGAGGAATTATTTAATAAAGAACTTTGAATTAAAACCCATCTGTAGCATTAGCATTATTACCGTACTTTCCGGACTATAGAGCGCACCTGAATATAAGCCGCACCCACCAAATTTAAAAAGAAAAAAAAAATTGTACATATATAGGCCGCACCTGTCTATAAGCTGCAGGTGTCTGCGCTGTAACAAGAGATATTTACAAAGAAGGATGTTGCACAAAGATTATTATTTAACTTTTAAATGCTTTCCGAACAGAGCCGGTAACACGGCTGATTAAAAAAAATATAAAAATACAGTTGCCTATCAGGTGTTATGGACACGGCTTAAACAGGATGTAGTCTATTATTAAACAAACAGAAACCAAACACGAGTAAACAAAGGAGTACGGTCTATACTTAGGAAACATGAAACTAGGGTCGAGGCAGAATACGAGGCATAACACATAGACCGCTTAGCATGCTAACTGCTAACTACAGATGCTACATTGGATGTTCTTCACACACGTACATAATAGGAAACACACAAACAATAATGTGCCCCGTGCGCGGTAACCAAGGGGTTTAAAAAAGACACATGATCAAACTAAAACACACCTGGGGCAAAAGTTTCATGATGAAACTTAATCCAATGTCCGAGCAGGAACAAAACAAAACGAGAGTCACGTGATTAGTCCACGGCTGCGTCGCAATGCTAAGGCGAGCCGGAACATCAGAAAAAACAAAATGACTGATCTGAAGAATTTAGAACAGAATTCGTGTCACGGAACGAGGCAGAGACAGAAGCAGGTGCAGGTCAATGTCTTTATTACTCCTTAGCGAAGATAGCATACATACAAACAAATGCTAGGACTGCCCTCTGTCCGCTTTTATGATGCTACTGGTAGAACTCAAACTAAAGCCATTCAGGAATATAAGAGATACTTAGAGTAACAAACATACTACAAACAATGCAGTGTGCAGTAACTCAGGCGTGTAAACAAGGCACTTAACACTGAAAACCTGGTGCAGATTACACACATCAAAACGACAACACAAAACCCCGGAAGTGTGCAACCAGTAAAAAAGGAGTAACGTGTCCAGTCAGTTCGGCTGTGCCACAGTGCCACCCACTGGCGAGGCGTGACAATTCGAACAGTTTCATTGGTCCACTGTGACCTGTTCGGTAATTTCATTGGTCTGATGTGACGAGGTTAAATGTTTTGGTGGCATAAAGCTTGTTAGCCCGTAAAAATCCATAAATTAGCCGCATCGTTGTTTAAGCCGCAGTGTTCCAGGCGTGTGGAAAAAGTAGCGGCTTATACATCGGGAAATACGGTATTATGTTAGCTTTGCTACACGAGCAGGTCACAGTCGCAGGTTCAAGTTATATTGCATGATAAATAAAACATGGTGGTTTGTGAGATCTGCAAGTTGAGAGAAGCAGATGGTGTACAGTGTTACTCTTGTCATCATAATGGCTCCTTTGCAGTATTTACACACCTGTTTGGTTGACTGAGGTGATGAAAAGCAGTGTGAAAGTAACTGTAGATTGTAGTTTTAATTCTGATTGTATTATACAACTCCTAGCTCACGCTTCGGGTTTCTGAGCACACTGCATGCTACAGCAGTGTGCTTGGAAAACCAAACCGCGAGCTCGATGTGCACGCTTTTCGGCTTTCAGTGACTGACTTTGTTTACTGTCCTCATGTGCATTTGTTTTATGTTCTGCCTCCGCCCCTGTGTTTTCATTGGTTGTTTCCGGTGTGTCATCATTAGTCTCAGCTGTTTTGTGTGCACCCTTGATTATGTTTGTCATTTAAACCCCTCGTGTCTCTTTGCACGTTGCGAAGTATTACGCGAGTTTTCTGTTTTACCAAGCCTTTGTTCCGCGTTTCATGTGTTATAGTTTTGATATTGTTCTCGCTCTTGTTCTTCGATTCTGTTTTGCCTAGTTTATGCCAGTTTGCTGATCGCCTGACCTATTTCCTGTTTTTGACCATGCTATTGTCTCATGTTTTGGATTTGTCTGCCTGCCTCTTATCTGCATTTGCATCCGTCTGCGCCTCCAATACGTGACACAAAGACTTTAAGCAGATGCGATGCATCTCTTTTGAATCTGATGGATTCTTTATCCATTTGTATTTAAATATCTCATTGCTGATATTTTTAAGGCCA
This sequence comes from Noturus placidus, assembly GCA_022414735.1. Lineage (NCBI taxonomy): Eukaryota > Metazoa > Chordata > Actinopteri > Siluriformes > Ictaluridae > Noturus > Noturus placidus. Next base: position 76,812 of record JAFFST010050071.1, on the reverse strand, counting down.
GACATGCCAACTGACTAATCAGAATAGAGAGGTTAAATAAAATGTAAAAGTTTTATCAAGCACTCCGTTACTTTGATGGGTCTGCATCGGAAACTGCCAGTTGTTGACTACTCCCCTGCTCAATGCTCATTTTTAGTGTCTTTCTAACACTTATTTATTTTGTTGAATATGCTTGCTTTCAAGTTTAACATTTGTGTGTGTTTTAAGCAACTCAACTTTTCATAATGACATACATGCATATGCACATGCAGTAGGTTATTAATGTTGTCCTCTTCCTGTAAGATGTGTGTGTGCTTCTTGGCGAGGTTGAGGAAGATTTGCCAGCCCACACTCCTGTTTTCTGTCACCGTAGACAGCTTGAGCTCTCCTCTACTGTCATGGACTATAGGAGACACACTCCACCCAGCAATACCGATAGTCAGGTATACAAACAATTAATAATAATAATAATAATAATTTATATAGCGCTTTTTTACAATGGTACATTGTCTCAAAGCAGCTTTACAGAAATATCATTTTTACATTTACAAGCGACTTACTAATGAGACCACATTCACACACCAATGGTAGCAGAGCTGCCATGCAAGGTGCTAGCTTGCCATTGGGGGCAACTTAGGGTTCAGTTTCTTGCCCAAGGACTCTTCGGCATGGGATCACCCGGGCCGGGATTCGAACCGCCAACCCCACGGTTGGTGGATTAGTGGACAACCCGCTCTACCCACTGAGCCACAGCCGCCCTCAATTAATCACTTATGACTCTCTAAATTCATATGTTCCTTTAGAGTTACTACCTTTTAGAGTTACACACTCTCTCACATCAATCTGATAATAGGCTTTCATCAGATAGTCAATAGCACTGAAGTGAAATGGCAATTTAACTAAATTGATTCAAGCCGCTTCAATTGGGTTCAAGCAATGTAATTTAGTTAATTGCATAAACATGCAGTGAAATTGGAGCAAAGCTTGTGTTTCATGTTCAAATTTGCAGAGCTGTGACATCAGTTCCTCTTCCCAGAGTGAAATTGAGGAGGTTGTGCCTTTCAGTCTGGATGACACCTTCGATTATGACAATGTTGCACTGTTTCAAAAGTATCCTCTCAAATCCAGCAATTGTGGATCATCATGACTTGTAAGTGCCCACACTTGGACAGAATTTGTATCAAATGTAAGAGCTCCATCGGTGCCAAAAAAAAAAAACGATAAAAAAAGTGAGAATCATTAAAATATTTACAACACATATTAAATGAGAAGACGTTGTGCTATGTTTTTTCAGCATACTGAACTTTGGCAAATCTTTCTTGGACGTCTTTTTTTTAAAAGAGAAGTTCCCAACAACCATTCAGCCTATAAATGGAAGCAGTGGAGGTTTAACGTGTTGCTGCCCTAAGCCTGTGTATTAGTACAGGGCATTTTCAACAAAAACCCCATCTGTGCATAAAAAGGCCCAGGGCACTGCAAACAACCAGAGAACAACAGCAACGTCACATTTCTGTATGCGAGAAACTGTAGCTGCTTCTTTGGGCAACCCACTGAGTACATTCTTGGGAGAGCAATTAAGTACATGCCATTGCAGGATGCATCATACTGTGCTTTATTTGCTCGAACAAAACGTTTTAATAATTTTTTTTCTGTTTTCCCTTTGTAAGCATTTGAAAACCATATTAAAAGCAATGTATTTTAGTCTATGACTCAAAGTTGCCCTTTTATTCCAGGTTTTGCTTTTTATGACATTTTAAAGAAATTATATAAAAATGTCTTTTATTGCGTAGTATGTGTTATTTTACAATGTGTTCTGTAATTTATCCGCACTTACATTTGTGGCTTTTTTTCCCCCTTTAACCTTTTAGAGTATTTGAGAGGTGTCAGGAATTCAAGTAAGGTAGCTGAACTATGACTGTTCATTTACTTCTCTAAAACATTAAGAAGATTGTGTGCATATTTCAGTTGCCTGCTCTGTCTGTGGCTGTGCATTTTTAATGCCCTTTGCTGTCATCTCGCATTTAATTGGTGGGTGGAAGTGTTGGAACATGCCGGAAAGGAACAAGACCTTTTCAGCCAAGAGACACTCTGTTACACAGTTTGAAATCATACATGTTAGTAGAAAAATAGCTGAGATGAATAGCTGAGATTATTTGCAGGGTTATGCCTGTGTAGTGCAAAGCTGGAATTTTGCCATCGTCATTATCCTTAATTTGTATCGATGAACTTGCATGAATAACGTGTCAGACAAAAGTCCTTCATCAGCTGTGCAAGCAAAGTGCAGACATGTAGGAGTTGAAAGCGGTTGATCATCAAAATGATTTATTAGCTGTTGTCAAAATATGACATTCATTCCATAGATTTCCAAAGTTCTGTGAGTGTAGACAAGGTTTTTCCTAAAGTTCTCTTAATTCATTGCTCATAATTCTATGTTCATGGCTGTTGAAGTGTCTCACCACTGGAAAGGAGAAATCCCTCATTCTGATGGTAGAAAGCTGCTCAAAAAAATGATCAGCCAGTCTTTTTTCAAAAAGACTGATTGCATCTCTTACAGGGGAGATTATAAACAACTCCTGTGGTGATGGATGAAGAATGATGGGTCAATACTGATCATTGGCTGGCCGTTTAATTGACCATTTAATAAAAAAAATAATGTAATCTCAGTGACTGCTGATCACCTGGAATTTTCACACATTTATTTCCCCACACCATTCGTGTGAAACTCTAGAGACTGTTGAAAATCCTAGGAAATTAGCGTTTCTTTTTTTTAAACACATCATCACATTTTTATTAATTTAATTTAATTTATCAATTTGTATAGCGCTTTTTTACAATGGTACATTGTCTCAAAGCAGCTTTACAGAAATATCATTTTTACATTTACAAGCGACTTACTAATGAGACCACATTCACACACCAATGGTAGCAGAGCTGCATGCAAGGTGCTAGCTTGCCATTGGGGGCAACTTAGGGTTCAGTGTCTTGCCCAAGGACACTTCGGCATGGGATCACCCGGGCCGGGATTCGAACCGCCAACCCCACGTTGGTGGATTAGTGGACAACCCGCTCTACCGACTGAGCCACAGCCGCCCTGATTAGGCATTACCAATCTGATGTTTGATGTGAGCATTAACTGAAGCTCTTGACCTGTTTCTGCATGAATTTCTACATTGCACTGTTCCCACATGATAGTTAATTGAATAATTGCATGAATGAGCAGGAGTAAAGGTGGCACAACATGTTGAACCTTGAGGCAGATGGGCTCAGCAGCAGAACATATTGGGTTTCACTCCTGTCAGGCAAGAACAGGAATCTGAGGCTACAGTGGGCACAGGCTCAACGAAACTGGACATATGAAGACTGGAAAAATGTTGTCTGGTCTGCTTTCTGCTATGATTTGCAGGTGTTAGGGTCAGAAATTTAATGAACGACATAAATCCATGGGTCCAACCTGATTTGTGTCAGCAGTGTCAGGCTGGTAGTGCTGATGGTCTAATTGTGTGGGAAATATTTTCTTGGCATGCTTTGGCCGCCTTAATAACAATTAAGCAAAATCTGAATGCCACAATCTATCTGAGGATTGTTACTGACCATGTGCATCCATTTATCAATTAACCCCACCCAGCATAATAAAGTGTCATGTCACAATGATAATGAGTTATGAATTCAGTGTACTTCATTGGCCTTCCCAGTCAACAGATATAAAAATTCAAAAGCGCACCTTTGGGATGTGGTAGAATGGGAGATTCACAGTTTGAATGTGCAGCAACTAATATATACAGTGGGGTTCACAAGTCTGAGACCACTATTGAAAATGTTCTATTTTGCATGCTTTTCTAATTTAATATAAGTTTTCATTACAAATTATATTACTGACAACAACTTGGGGATATTTGAAATATGTACATGAATTTCAGAATTTCTTCGTATTTGGCATGTCCCCTTTTTGCTTTAATGATGGTGTGCACTAGAGCTAGCTTGGATTCCATGTGTTTGTGCAAAATCTAATGATCCATTTTAGATCAAATCTCAGTCTCATCTTCAACAGAAGAGATTAGTCATGAGGTAAATTGACCAGTTAACATGGCCAATATAACACATTTTCTTACATTTAAACAAGGACCTAGTAATTGTGCAAGATCTTGAATATTAAATATTCAAGATATTGAACATTTTATTTTCTTTGTTTTAAATATTAAAAAATATTGGGGGGAAAAAAATCCCAGCTTTTCAATATGTTCTCAGACTTTTGGACCCCACTGTATAATCATTTTCAACAATATAATGGTGTGTGTGTGTGTGTGTGTGCGTGTGCGTGTGTGTGTGTTAGGGGTGTCCCTGCAGGTGGAGGTGGTTGCTGTTTGCCATGTGGGCAACCTCACTTTTCTTCTGTTAGCCCATGTGTGCCATAACCACAGCCTTTCAGTTAGAGCAACTCCAGAGAATGAGATGTATAGTAAGATAAAGAGGGCAACCCTCTTCTTTCCCTGTATTTAAAGACTATGTATGTCAGACACATAGTTTCCTAGTTTGTAGGGCTTGGAAGAACAATCTAGAAAGGATTCAACATGGTGTCAAATTTTCATCAAAGTGAATTATTCAACAATTTGGATGCATCTCAAATTGTGCTCTTTATGATCGTTAAAGGTCTCATGCATTCAATTCAGCCCCAAATTACACAGCAATTCCAGAGTCAGATACAGAGATAACTGGGGCAACCCCCCTTTCTGCACTCGCATTCAGAAACAGGTGTAACACTAACTGTATTTCCCAGTTGAAGTTGAGACAGCTGAAAATGTACTATAAATGAAGCATCTATTAATTTGCACCACTTGCAGTGCTGATGACAAGGCATATTTAAATGGCTCCCAAATGTATACTGATAAGAGGACGGATAGGTTGAGATCGCCATTCTCATCATGCTTGATGGATCCTCAGGCAGTGGTTTCTTTATTGTAAGCATGTTTGGAAAATTTTAAATATGAATATAGGATAATAAGCAATTTAAATACTTTTTGGTTCACCTACATCTGTATTCAATTTCAAGGTGCACTCTGCCATATGGTTCTGTTACCCAATGATTATTCATGACATTTGTGTCATCTGTTATGTCTCAGGAAGATTTGAATTACATTCAACAGGGTTTTTTTTTTTCCTGAGGGGGGCACTGTTGCATTGGTGGTTGGTTATCACACTGTACATGAACTAAGAACTTTTGTTTGCAGTGCCATGCACCATATAGAAAATCACACAATTACCTGCTGTATTTTTCTTCTCTGTTATTAAAAAAATAGTAATAGCTCACACATGGCTGTTATGACTGACCACAGAAATGGCACTTGTATCCACAGTAGTTGACCAACTTAGGTGTTCATACCATCCATTAAATCAGTAATGATTCACTACATGTATAGTGGAACACAGATATGCAGTTGCAATAAAAATTATTCAACCCCCATTGCAAATCAAGTTTATTGTTAAAATGTACAGACTTTCAGCTGTTTGCAATGAACAAATCAAACAAAAACAATTGAAATAGTTAAACACAACGAATGCTTCAAGTGTTTTCCCCAAATTCAACTGAAAATGCAACTTATAATGATTCCTCCAGTTTCATAATTATTCAACCCCCTGAATAGATTCCCTCATAACAGCACAAAAATGCAAAACAGGTGTTGTCTCAAGCACACCTGATGCAAATAATCAAGGGCTTCATTAGTTGCACCAGGTGTGCTTGAGCTGGAACACATGAAATACCTGAACTGGCTAGGGGTAGAAAGTTTATGAAAGCCTGGATGAGGCAGAAAAAGTAAGCGATCAATGAATGCAACCAGATTTCTGAGATTTCTGACTACATAAGACCTACAGCAAGACTTGGTGGCATACTAAATGCAGAAAGTTTCCATGTCAGAATTCCAAGACGTACACCATTACTGACCCAAAAGCACAAGAAAACTCTGCTCAAAATTATACAAATAAGCCACAGAAATTTTGGGATACTGTTCTGTGGAACGATGAAACAAAACCAGAACTTTTTGGCATAATGGATCAGCGCTATGTCTGGAAGAAGAATAATTAAGAAAGAACACTCTGTCCACAGTCACGTATGGTGGTGGCTCGGTGATGCTCTGGGGCTACTTTGCATCCTCTGGCGCTGGAAATCTGCAGCGTGTGGAAGGCAAGATGGATTCATTGAAGTATCAGGAAATCCTAGGAGAAAACGTCATGCCATCTGTGAGGAAGGTGACGTTTGGGCGTCATTGGACCTTCCAACAGTACAATGACTCCAAGCATACCTCAAATTCCACCAAAGCTTGGTTGCAGAAGTACTGGAAGATTCTACAGGGCCATCACAGTCAACCTAACTTGAACCTCATAGAAAATCTCTGGTGGGATTTGAATTAGGTAGTTGCAGCAGACAAAAGAATATTACTTAACTAGAGGCCATTGCTCATGAGGAATGGGCTAAGATTCCTCAGGAACGCTGCCAGAAGCTATGTATTTCATTTGCAGCAGGTCATAACAGCAAAAGGGTGCTCTGTTAAGTACTCAAGATGCTTGCCATGAAGGGGTTGAATAATTTTGAAACTGGAGAAATCAATATAAGTTGCATTTTGAGTTGAATTTGGGGAAACCACTTGAAGCATTCATTGTGTCGAACTATTTCAATTGATTTTGTTTGATTTGTTCATTGCAAACAGCTGAAAGACTATACATTTTGACAATAAACCTAATTTGCAACAGGGGTTGAATAATTTTGATTGCAACTCCAACACAACACATCTGTCTCAGGAAGTACTCTCAGTAGGGACAATTTTGCTGGAAAATCACAGAAAATATCACTTACAGTGGCAATCCAGTGCACAAAATAATTTGATCATAAAATCATCTTCCTCTTGGTTTTTACCCCTTTATATATGAATGAACGGTGTCACTAATAATCAATGACACTTATGCAAACACGTACAAACAATATCGGATTGTAGCAGTTTGAAAAGGCTCTCGTGAATGTATTGGCACAGAATGCCAGAATGTTGTTCAGAGGTTATGACTTTCAAACTTTTGCTGATTAACAGCTGTGAACAAATACACTGATGAGCAACGGTATAAACAAAGCAGGCTTAATACAAGGTTGAGACTGTGGATGAGATGTGAATTAGCTTTCCCGTTTTGTGCAACGTGTGTGTTGTGTAACCAGCTCTGCACAGCATTATTCCAGTAATGGATCTTTATTCCTCAACCCTTGAAGGATTTCAGGAGGGAGCATGGATTAATGGACTGGTGGTGGTTATATTTACATGCAGATCCTTTCTGTGTTGTGGAAAACAGGACTGAACAGTGTCTCTGTCTTATTTGATTATTACTCCTCTCTTGCACACCTTTATATCCCTGTGGACGGCATTGAGATTTCATTGATTTACAACAAGACAAAATGATGCTGCAATAAAAGTGTATGATAATAAAGCCTCATGCTGCAGAGAAGGAGGAAGACCGACAGGGAGGGAGAAGGGACAGAGCTGTTGATCTCTTGTTTATGCAAATGCCCCCTTATTCTCCTATATGTCTTCACGTTGCTAAAGGCGAGGTCTACGGTGGTACTACTGCTTCCACTGAGAGAGAGCGAGAGACCGAGAGAGCGAGAGACCGAGAGAGCGAGAGACCGAGAGAGAGAGAGAGAGAGAGAGAGAGAGAGAGAGAGAGAGGGAGAGGCAGATGGGCATACAGTAAGTAGAAGGTAAACAGAAAGTGGCACAGAGAGCAAGCTGGCGAGAGAGAAAAGGCCTGGGTCCTGTATCAAGTGGGATTTTGTGCTGGATTAAATGGATAAAGTTATAGAATGAGTCATGCTGCATATAAATAAATACCAGAACTTGTTCAATTTTGGCACTTTCTCTGTCTCTATCTCCTCTGAAACACAGATATGGTTTTTCTCTCCTCTGAAACCCAGACATTGAAATAATGATCATGCAAATAAAAAGCCCTAGACTGTTACAGAGAGAAAAAAATTGCAGGTTCTGATATTTTTGGATTCATCAATCCAAAAATATCAGAACATAATAATTTTTTTTAGTTTAATAATCATGGTTAATTATTCAGAATTCTGAAGACAACATTTAAATCACAATTCTACATTTAAAGACCAAGCACGACCATCCATGTAAAGTAAATCTTTTAAAAGAAGGCTTTGTCCATAGATCCCATATATCTTCAAGAATTACATTTAAAAACAAACCAAAGACCCTCTAAGAGGGTCCAGAAAATTTTATGGCAATGGTCTGTTTCTTTCTTAAAGAATCCAGTCAATCTGTTTTAGGCAACCATTTATGTTAGTTATTTTCAGGAATCCATTATTAATCCACTATCTTGCCAATCTCCTTTATCAGCACATGCTTGATGTTAGTTGACTCATGAAATTAAAGAAAGTGAGCTGTGCTCATAGTTTCTCTGAAATAATAATAAGAAATACCTTATTTTATGTTTTAGGAATTTAATTATGGTTGAACCAAATGAAATAAGAAGCTTCAAAGCTTATACAATGTAAGAATTGAAGAGAAAAGCGAAGTGTGCCGGTATCACAGGTATTATATTATATTACATTAAAATGGTAAATGGCGCACTTATATAGCGCTTTTATCCAAAACGCTTTACACTGTGTCTCATTCACCCATTCACACACACACTCGCACACCAATGGTAGCAGAGCTTCCATGCAAGGTAGGTTGCCATCGGGAGCAACTTGGGGTTCAGTGTCTTGCCCAAGGACACTTCGGCATGTGGAGTCATGCGGGCCGGGAATTGAACCGCCAACCCTGCGATTAGTGGACAACCGACCGACTCTACCGACTGAGCCACAGCTGCCCTAGTACATTACATGTACTAGGATGTCCATAATGATGAGATGTTTGTCTTTTTGAGATTTTCCTATTTTGGTCATGCTTTAATTAAGCCCTCATAATACAGACATAGCCATGTCATATGTCTGATGTCATATGCTGTCATAGCAGTCTCAGGTGTCCCCAGAATGTGTCTGTGAAGCTTCCGCTCAAAATGCTATTCTTTGGGTGGAAGCAAAAACATGCTGTTTTGGTGCGGGTCTCTTTAAATGCAAATGAGCTGCTCCTATCTGCCCCCTCTCCTGAAGAGAACAGCTTGTGCTTTGGATACTACATTAGCCGTAGTAACTACTAACATGCTCATTCACAGCCTGGTGTGAAATTATTCACCCACAACTTACACAGTTTTCAAAAACACTATCACCTTACTGTATTTTGCATAATAGTTTCGGTTTAAAAATAAAAACGACATAGCTCTGGTCTCCGTTAATACTATCGTAGACAATGGAAACCATAGCCACATTAGCCATGGAATCTGCTAAGAAACTCATTCAGAAAGGCGATTTGAAACATTCACAAAATATAAAGTGCGATACTTGCGTCTTCTGGCTATGAAGCTGGATCACGAGCAGTTGGTACTGATCTATGCTTGAGAATCAAGTTTTAAGCAAATCCTGCTTTTTATTGATCAAAGCAGTCTGGTATAGAATGATTTAAGGTATTTTTGGGGAACATTGCCTTCAAAAATGAAACTTCTCCACTGCATCTTCAATGGCTCTGATGACGGGAGTACATGAAGCGTCTTATGTTCATTCTTACAGCCAGCAACAGAACACTTACGAAGCCAAGACATTCTTCTGATCATGTAGCTGCTCCAGCGCAGAGAACATGGCGGACTGTGTGCAGCCCTCTCAGTTGAGGATCTATGCTAATAGGACAGAGTCCCTGGGCAGGACTTGTTCCAACGTGACATCACGTTAGTGCAAAAATGAAAACAGCTTATTTTGAGACACTGTTTATGATTTATTGGGAATATAAAAAAGGAGTAGGTGGATTTTTACCATTGTATTGTGGCTATGTACACACTCTGCTGACACATTTATGTTGAAACACCATTTAAATGTGATTTTTTTTTATAATAGGTCACCTTTAAAGGATTGCTTTATACAAAAATGTAAGTAATGCGTTATGTGTCTGTCATAGTGTTAATTGGTTTCTAATCAAACATTACTAATGAGGTATCTCATAGAATATTAAAAATAATATAAATGTTTTTAATATAAAGGATATTAAGGTAAGAGATTTAGAAAAGAAACGTCAACTATACAAAAGCAATACAATGAATGGGTAACATCTCATGTATCATTAAAGCACACAATATTTTTAGGACGTTTATGGTAATATTTTAATGTTAGAATAGTATTGATAGATATTTAACCATACACAAACTGTAACAATGGTTAGAATACATTTTCTTATAATGATATTCATGATATGACATAAGACATGAAATCGTCAGTGTTATGGCAGTTATCAGAAAGTATGTTAATACACATCTTAAGCATCTGCGTCTTAAGCCATCTGCTAAATTAGCACAGCAAAAATTTGCATGTGACAAGCTATCATAAAATCATAATGTGATGACTATCATGAAAATTACTGATAATATTAACACAACATTGATCTATTTACTGGACATCAACTGTTATTTCAGCTTATGACCTCGCACATGACCGGTGTCCTGACTCAGCGTTCAGATAAACTGTTTAAGTTGATTTACAGTGCCTTGCGAAAGTATTCGGCCCCCTTGAACTGTTCGACTTTTTGCCACGTTTCAGGCCTCAAACATAAAGATATAAAACTGTAATTTTTTGTGAAGAATCAACAACAGGTGGGACACAATCATGAAGTGGAACGAAATTTATTGGATATTTCAAACTTTTTCAACAAATAAAAAACTGAAAAATTGGGCGTGCAAAATTATTCAGCCCCTTTACTTTCAGTGCAGCAAACTCTCTCCGGAAGTTC
>JAFFST010050071.1:52831-65153 GCA_022414735.1 Noturus placidus | reverse complement strand
TTGTGTCCCACCTGTTGTTGATTCTTCACAAAAAATTACAGTTTTATATCTTTATGTTTGAGGCCTGAAACGTGGCAAAAGGTCGAACAGTTGAAGGGGGCCGAATACTTTCGCAAGGCACTGTATAAAGAAAAAAAGCATTTCATTAGAACTTTGATTTCTTTGCTTGGTTGAAATGTGTAGCACAGATGTTGCTTTAAGTTTAACAATCGCATACCAAATATTAGCTGCAGTACTCAATGTGAAAATATTCCAAAGAACTTCTTCACTGATTTTGAGGGAAAATCAGCAAACAAAACATTGTCTGGCACATAATGTTTGGGTGTAATTTTGACTCATGCTTGACAGGGTTTAGTGCCTGTTCTGAATGATATGCATCTTTGTGGAACAGCATCCAAAGCAGCCATCCAAGTACCACAGCCACCTGCTTGCTGTAGCATGCAGGAAATTAGACTGGCGGCTTTTTCATTTCCCTTTCTGCAGTCTCATCTACTGCAAAGCAAATATGAGCTCCTATCTGACCGGTAGCCTTTTAGTGGTCTCCTCTGTAGTCTCGGTGGTAAAGCAAGACAAGCACCATAGTCACACCTTTAATCTGAGACATATATTTTGCATATATATTCATATATTTCTTTTATATATGTAGGCAATATCTTTTGGTAAATGTCACATTCTCAGACTTGCTGATTGAGTGGCCTGCAGTGAGAATGCTGGCATGATTGATCTCCATTCTCGCTATGGCAGCTGAGTGACAGGGGAACATAATAACATCTGGGGGAGGGGGGGAGGGGGCTATTGGGTGTTTAAATGAAGCCAGGCTAAATTATTTGAAGGGAAGCAGTGATTAAATGGAAGAAATGTGTGGTTCAGAGAAAGTCACCGTTTATACATGTTATGTTGCATGCTTTCATATGTCACCTCTTCGTTTACGGTTGGCATTTCAAGTTTATTTGTCATATGAAGAAAATTCCAGGGTCAGTTGTACATCGAAATGGTTCTTTTGAGGGTCAGATACTCTATAGATGTGCAATACAAAATATATACTGAAAGCTGTGTTTTTGCTTTATTACTTTTTTATTTTGTTTAATAAAGTGAAAACACAACTCTCAGCCACAGAGTGACTATACTACAGAGTGTCTATATTCCCATTAACCTTTTATTAAACCGCTCTACTTTCAGAGTGCTTTGTCCCATTCACTGTCTCTATGTAGTGCTTCCTGCTCCACTATTAAACTCCACAGTCGAGGTGGATGCACACAATTTGACATTTATGCCCCCGCAAGAATTAAATCAAACAGACCTGGCAGCAGTCCAGCACAATTGAGTGGAGAAGCTTTGCTATGTTTACTTCTCTGCCCAGTGCAGTGCACATATGAAGAATTGCAATACATACTGAATGAGGGCCATCAATAGAGTTTGTATTTATCAGTGTTTACATTGTGTTTTAATTTTTTTTTCTTTTTTTCTAATATGTAGGAGAATGTCCTGTAAAATGACCTGTACTGTGGTGGATTTGCTGCAATTTATGTCTTCAAATGAGGCCAGTGAGAGCTGCTTTTGATTCTGCTTGCTGCTTATTAACCTTTTGGTCAAGGATTGAAAAGGTTACTGTGTCACATGTTCCTTTTCTTTGTGCTTTTCTTTTTATTATTTATTTCCCCAAATTCTATTTCTATTTAGATATGATCTCTGTGTTTGACCTTCAGTTGCTTGATGTAATTGATTAATACCTCGCTTGTTAGCATATTTTCCCTTTATATTTATGCATTAACATCATGTCCCATTGTGTGAAGTGTTTTATTCTTCATATACCACAGCAATTTGTTAATGATTATTATTTTGATTTAAATTAAAGAACGACATGGCATATGTTTTATTTGTTTATAGTTGTATGTAATGTTGTGGAATGTCTGCTAGTCGGGTTCGTTCCTGTTACTTATGTTATTGCAACTATAAATATAGCAAACTATAAACATGAGTTAGGGTTAGGCTGCTCTAACACTTCTTCTTTCCATGAAAAGTAAGTAGAAATGTTAATACGATTTTTGTTTATAATAGTCTATTTTATAAAAAGTCAAAAATAACACCTCTCTATATCCATATTTGTTCCCGAAATGGACTAGCACTGATTATGGCTTATCACCGAGATCATCTCATCAACCAGTCCTATTAACTATAGAGAAGATGCCATTATTGTGTCACCTGTCTCTCATAGAAAGTCAGGATAATTAAAAGGGCCTTTCTCTACTTTAGCTATAAAAAAAATGCCACTATTATGTCATGTGTCTTTCATAGAGTGTAGTGATAGTTACAAGGTTAAAGGATTGCTTTATACAAAAATGGAATGAATTAGTTATGTGTCTGTCATAGTGTTAAAGGGTTCTAATCAAACATTACTAATGATGTGTCTCATAGAATATTAAAAATAACAAATATACAGTATATGTTTGATTTTAATATAAATAATATTAAGGTAAGATATTTAGAAAAGGCAAATGCTAGTCATGTTAGTCCCTATTACTTATGTTATTGTTACTATAAATATAGCAAACAATAAACATTCCCCCACCAACCTCTCACTTAATAACTTTTTTTTGTCTTAAGTTATTAAGGCCTAAAAAAAAGAGTTTTTTGTAGACTGGCAGCAGATGTGGTTAGAAAGGTGAGAAGATGCTGCAGACCCTTATTGACAGCAGATGAAAATCAATCAGCACAGCTTTTCTGATTGACAGGCCAGTGAGGTGTTTTTTGTGGAGGTGTCAAACACTGCACAATTGCAATTTCTCCCACACCCATCTTCCCCTCCCTCCATCTCTTTCTTGTCCATCATTCTATTATTCACCCATCATTATTTAGGCCATCTCTTTCAAATTTCACTCAGGTCTTCTTTCAGTATTCTTCTAGGCACACTAGTGCTGCTGTCTGTCTTTCTGTCTGCCTGGATTCACTCTCTCTCAAACACTTTCTGCTTTTTCCCCATTTTTTTCTGTTCACCTTTTCTTGCCTAGTATTTTTGAAGAAGGTTTAGTTCTGCTCTTAGTGTTGGCCATTTAAAGCTGCTGGCTGAGACTACTTTAATCTCCCTCCTTACTAACATTCACTGCAGAAGAAGAGATGTAGAGGTTGGATGCTCAACCTACACACAACACACTAATAGCCCTGTGCGATCTTCTGATGTCTGAAAAAACATGTTTGTACTCATTTGTTTTCCTTAACATCAATGCATACAAATGTGCATTCCTGCATGGAAAGAAAAGGCAGGAGAAATGACATTGTACCACTTTACTGCCTGTGGCCTGACTTTTGAAATGTTACTCAGGGAGAAAAGAGCAGCCATCTTCACACAGCTTTTACACAAATTGGAATAAAGGCTTTCATCTTGGTACTCAATTCTCAGAAGGCAATACACTTTATGAAGCTTCACTCTTTCTTAGATACCACAGAAGTTGTTAATTTTTTCAGAAGAAAAATAAAATACATCTCCTTAGTTTATCATTCTATTTTTAAAGAATTCATATTTTGTTGTGTATTATTATTATTATTATTATTATTATTATTATTATTATTATTATTATTATTATTATTATTATTATTAATACTACTACTACTAATAATAATAATAATAATGTTTAATTTATACAGTGCCTTTCCAGCTCAAAGATGCTTTACAATACAATTTACATTTACATTTATTCATTTAGCAGACACTTTTATCCAAAGCGACTTACAAATGATGCATAAACAATGAACAATCATGGACAAACACACAATGTGAAAAACAATGAGCAACCAAACACAGAAAAGAAATATACAGTACAATCACTGAGAAAATGCATTATAACAGATTAGGACAGATAAAACTGAGAAAAACGTTTTTATTGAGTATTGTAGGTAACTATTTTTTGTGAATTAATTGTTCCACTTTCCCCTTTTTATGCTTTTCACTGGTTTTAAATATGCATATGTTATAGTAATATAAGTAAATATAGTAAAAAAGAATATAGTAAATATGTCTTAATATATGTGTAGTTTTATTCTATTTGAAGGTACTTTTGCTTCTTCCTAAAAATAAATGCATAAAATAAGCTAAATTATCGGCAAATATAATACAATTGCAATATGCAATGAGTAAATATGTCTACAAGTAGGCTTAAGTTTAGAATTATATATTTAATAGTCTCATAATGACATATCAGATATTTTCACCAATATTCAAGATGATGTCACTGGCTAAGATATAATTTTTGTGTGCATAATAAAATTGTGATTAGTAAGTAAGGAGCAAAACATTTGAGGTCATACTATTATGAGAGAATAATCAACGATGGGGTTTTGTGATGTGATGTGCCACCTAAAACGTGATTGTTTTCTAATAACAGCAGGTCCTGAAGTGTTTTATTCTTCTTATAACACAGTGATTTGCAGTTATTTATATATTTTTTTTATTAATGAACGTCATACATTTTAATCATGTATAGCTACATTTAATGTTATGCAAAGTCTGTGCGACAAGTTCATGTGGTTACTTATATTATAGCAGATAACAGTCATTCTCACACCATCCTCTCATTTTTTTCTCTCTCCTGAAGTTAATAAGATAAAATACTGTCTTGATGAATTTCCCATTAAAACATACTGGTTACAAACTGCTAAAACATGAGATTCCTTCCATAATTGTTAAATGCATTTATGTCTCCTTATATAAAACTTCACCATATCAAGTATTATGCATTTTCTTTGTTAAATATCATATTTCGTAATCCAGTTATTACTAACCTTGATTATGTGGAGTGTGCACCATAAATGTCTCTGAAAATGAGATGTTATTATAGAAACAATAACGTATCAGAATGTGAACATTAATAAAAAACCTGTATTTGAGTTACAGTAGGCCCTACTGTCAGAGCTGCCGTTGTATAAAATTACTCAACAGGTAAAATCAGAATATTTTAAGCCTTGTTTTTGTAAACTATGTGACACACATCATAAGTCTTGAAAATTTTACATTCATATCTCTTTGTATTGTCTAATACATTAGGTTTCTCTTTGTGTCCCAACTTTGCTCCTTTGTTTTTAGCCCCATGGATGCATTCTCCATGACTCTTACTGCCGGAAACATTGGCAGCTGTTCTGGCACTGCTGTTTGCATGAGACACTTCTGTGGTTGGTGTACAGGGACACAATCTGTCACTCAACCTTAACTTTAAGACAAAGAGAAAATTAGAGTGTGCCCTTGCTATCTAGTCTTGAGACAGAGTGAAAGAACCTTGGAGTGCTAATTGTGATGGGAAGTCAACGTCTTCACAGCGCTAGCAGGGAAAATATGAAGCATATTTTATCTCAACACCTGACAAGAAGAATATATTGTCAAGAATGCAACATTTATCTTTTCCCAGTTTTTTGGAGAGTTATAAAGTAAGCAGTCAGTTTGACAGGCGGGTAGGAAACAGCATTGTTTAAAGCAGTACAACCTTGTCAAACACTCTTCAGTGCTTTCCTCAAGACATTTGACAAGTGTCTCTTTTATTGTGGGAGAACATGGAAAAATCACTCCATTGAGATTTGAAACCGCTGTATTTTCAACTGTACAGTTTTCAACCCTGTGTACAAAATCAAATAACTAGGCCAGTAAGGTTGCCATGCCACTAAGTACAGTTTAAGTAAAACATGAAAAGTTTCTGTGGAAATTATATTTGTTTTCTGTAATCCTTGAGGAACAAGTGACATTTGACAAAGCTTTGATTAATATTGAGAGTCATGATCAGGTGCTGATAATTTTCTACACTGCTTATCAAAACAGTAACAGTGATCAAATCTGTTTTACAAAGTAGGTTACCCACTCTCTGCTTGAATCTTATATGAACATTTTAATGTCTGAAATAGAACAAAGGAAATGAATGCTCACATAATAACATTTTTATGCCAGTCTTGTGAAAAATGTTATAGATTTTGAGTGCCATTATGCTTAATATTCCTTAATTTGAAAACTGTGGTTATGGTAGTGAGAGTAATTAGGGGAAAGCACTGCCTTGACAGAAGTGATGTATAGCTAGTTCAGTGCTTAGAGATGCTTTCTAGCAACTAGAGAATTGCAATTTTCATCCTTGCTGGGAATTATGGCATAGTGCCCTTTTGACATAGAGGTTTTCAGGACTGCGGGCACTTGAGCAAGACACTTAACCCCAGTCTGTTCCAAGGCTCCTAGCACTCCATCCTAGTACCTTCTGGCTGTGCATTTCAATGAGAAAACTTATCTAAGCGCACTACCAAGAACATTTTGATACAGGTAATGACAAACTGATAGAATTTTCCACTGTATTGGTAAAGGTCATTAATTCAATCCAATAATTATATTGAATTATATTTCTTTAAAGACAGCTCATTACTGAAAGCAGTAATTAAGCTACTGATAAAGGTCTATACCAGTTGAAGGGAAATGCTAGTTGACTTTTGACTGAAATATGCCAGCACAACTGTCTCAAGAATTTTTTTATATTTAGAACTTCTTACCACCAAAATAAAAACCCTCTTAACTTTATTAAATGCATTTATTGAAAAGAAACATTTTATCGTAAATAAAATACCATTTTTTACTGATATTACTCATGTTTCTTTTTCCATGTAGCCAATATGCAAAAGACAGCTTTACCCAGACATTTTAGACAGTCCTATGGCCACTTTTAATGATGGTTTTGTATTCATGTCCTTAGTCTGATTTAAACCCTCCTGACCTCACTTGCACTCATCTGCAACTATGGGCAAGCCAAATGTCATTGCATGAGAAAAAGAGCTGTAATTTTAAATGCTGTAGCTTTTGCCACCTCTGCAGATTAAAAGCAATGATAAAAGGTTAGCTGACATCCATACCTAGCCCAGCAGGGAGATGCACAAATTATTAACTTTCTACCAATTTTATTCCTCTAGATACCCTCTTTGACTTATAGTGCACTCTTTGGAATTTAAAAGTTATTGGATGTAAAACAGCTGAAAACAGAGGTGATTTGTATAAAACCTCTGTGTTAATATATGATTTAGGATTTTTTTTACCTATTGTATGCAAATTAACAGGGATGTATTTAAAAAACATATTCTAGATCAGCTCTATTTTTACATTGTGCTCTCTTCTGGATTGGGTTGAAATTGGAGAAAAATACATTACTGAAAAATAAATTATCACAATTTCTGATACATCACCTGTTGTCATTTTTTTTATTATCTTAAAGTATACTAATCAGTAGGTATTATGAATTATTCAGGAGATGCAAAGAACATAAAGCACGTCCGCCTCACACCTCCAGGGTCCGGGGTTTGAGTCCCGCCACGACCATGTGTGTGCGGAGTTTGCATGTTCTCCCCGTGTGTCGGGGGTTTCCTCCGGGTACTCCGGTTTCCTCCCCCAGTCCAAAGACATGCATGGCAGGCTGATGGGCGTGTTTACAGTGTCCGTAGTGTATGAATGTGAGTGTGTATGTGATTGTGCCCTGCGATGGATTGGCATCCTGTCCAGGGTGTACCCCGCCTTGTGCCCGATGCCTCCTGGGATAGGCTCCAGGTTCCCCGTGACCCTGAAAAGGAGTAAGCGGTTGAAGATGGATGGATGGATGGATGGAAGAATGTTATGTTCCTGGGAATAATCCTGTTTTCTGATTCCATTTTCTGCAGCAGAATAGTATTTGCTTACCGTGGCTTAGTGGTTAGAACGTTTGTCTCGCTCATCTAGGGTTGGGGATTTGTTTCCCGCTTCAGGGGTATGTGAGTGCATTTTCTCCCTGTGTTTCGGGGGTTTCCTCTGGGTATTCTGGTTTCCACCCTAGTCCAAAGACATGCATAGGCTGATGTAGGATAATAGGCATTTCAAAATTGCCCATAGTGTGTCAATGTGTGTGTGAATGTGTGTGTGTATGTGTGTGTGATTGTGCCTGTGATGGGTTGACACTGTCTACGGTGTCCCCCATCTTGGTCCCCAAGTCCCCTGGGATAGGCTCCAGGCTTCCTGTGACCCTGTGTAAGATACGTGGTATAGAAAAGCGATGGATGGACGTTAATATGTTTACAGTATTTGGCAGACCCCCTTGTCTGGAGTGACTTACAGAAATGCTTTTCTAGTCTCAAATGATACCATAAAAACATATACTTGTGCTAGTTAAATAGGTCAGAGACTAAGAATACCATCAAGCTAAAACTATGACAGAAAGTTATTAAAGAAGTTAGTAGAAAACACAACACACTAGTCAAGAGATTTTTTAAAATGAAATAATTGCAAATTCAAGTACTTTGTGAAGACATAAGTTTTCAGGCTTTGTTTGAAGACAGCCAGAGATTCAGTTGTTCAATCTGCTAGGGGAAGTTCATTATACTACCTGGGTGCTAGGATAGAGAAGTGCAGGTCTTGATGCAGGTCTTTGTGGTACCATAAGGAATGGTGTCAATCGAGCCATGCTAGTGGCTCATAGGGAACATGGTTCAGAGCACAGTGTGATACATGACTTCGGTTATGTTGGGGCTGGTCTGTTTTTTTAGCTTTGTAGGCAAGTATTGGCATTAGGAAGCCAGTGGAGGGAAGGGAGAAATGGGGTAGACAAGCAGATAAGAAGCAAACCACCACCATGCTGTGCCACCAATTTCAAGGCAGGAAAATAGATAGGAGAGTCTTGTGATTGACAATGTCAAGGGGGTACTGAAAAGTCAAGGAAGTTAAGGACCAATGACAGCTTGGATGATCTCACAGTGTGAAGCTTTTCAGTAACAGCTAGAAAGACAGTGTTTGTGGAGTGTGTTGCTTTGAGCCCAGACTGCTGAAGATCTTGGTGGTCATTCTGGATAAGAAAGAGAGACAACTGATAGTACACATTCAAGGATTTAAAAAAAAAGGAGAAATGTGATATTGGTAAGTAACTGCTGATGTTTGAGGGATGTGATCCAGCTAGCAGGTGGGGACAAGAGAAGCTGCAGAATCTGTTCTGTAGAAAGAGGAGAAAAAATGTGTCAAAGTGATAGGAGGACAGGGGGGGAATGTGCAGCACAAGAATAGGTAAGATAAAAGTTTTGCAGATTTTGTTAATCTTTTCACTAAAGTAGTTGTCAAACTCATTTCCAGTCAGGGAAAGGGAGAAGGAGGAGGGGGTTGTTAATTTTACATACAAAGTTCTCTCTGTGCCTCTGTTTTCTCTTAATTGCTTTATTGATATTAATACAGCTCTAAATGGCTTTTTAATGATGATAGTGTTTGTATGAATAAATTTTGGAATTATGGAAATCAACTTTAGTGATACTTTGGGACCATGATGAATGATCACAGGGAACTGATTAAATCCACTAGTTTCCACACTGGAGTCCAAAACTGAGTTCTAAACTGTTTGTAATATACTGTTTACCATACACAATTTAATTTAGTGTCATTTTGTAGGTGAATATGTGTGCCTTGGGTGTGAATCCCCCATGCCCCCAGCCTACCCACCCTCCCCGGTCCGGTCAATTATACAGCTATGTACCATATATGATTTGTAGTGTTAAGCCTTATTAAAGCTTTTCTGACAAGAAGCTTTCTTTATGTGCCCCACATGTATTAACACCTTAAAATCTTGGTTTATTATTCATATGAGCGCATCTTATTTGGGCATGACTTTGAATTATTCAGCCGTGAACGTAATTGGAAAACTATCTAGAAATATAAGTGTGCAGTCACCAACAGGCTTTGGTTAAGTTATGAACTATCGCTGAGCAGATATTGCCTTTCACGCAAACAAAATGGATAATCGCTAGGATGTTAACAAGTCTAAGTGGCCCTACATGACATAGAAGAACAAAGGTTAAAAATATTTACTCACGTGTTAAAATCATCCTGGGATTTGGTTATATAATTGGTAAGAGGTAAAACAAAATAGATTTTGAAGCATGTTCTGGAATGTGTGCTTATGCTGTTGCATATCCTATATCATTACACAATTTTGTATGAGTGACTTGTCATTTCTTAATATTAATAGTTATTTTGTTACAATATCAATTTTGTTTCAATATCCTTACCATAGCAGTATCCAGGAATCATGAATTGATTCTTGTGTTAGCTGTGTGAGCTACAATGTTACAATGCGTTTCTCTCTCATTTCCTTTGAGTGGGCTTCCTGGCCTTGAAGCTGATAGGCAGACACTAATTGCCTTTCATGGCTCTTAAAGCTAAAATCACACTGTCTGCCACAAAATCTCTGGCACCACACTGTTATTTAGGGTGTACTGAATGTTAGGATGAAAGTAGCCTTTTATAGACACGCACTGTGAATTTCACTTTAAAGGAAATTATTTGTCAGACCTTATATTGCTGTCTCTCTTGAGGAGGAAACTGTACAATTTTATCCCAGGGTCTTAATTTACATAATTTTTAAGAACATCATGTGCACAAACAGAATTGAAACAGAAGCTCCCAGGGTTAAGAGTGGCCTTACACCTGAAGGAGTTAGATCACATTGTGGACCCTAATGTAATTTACTATTCTCATCAACTAATGCAGTGCAAATCCATTTTTGGCCAAGAGGTAAGGGCTACATACATTAACTTGACGGTGAGCCGGAGCCAAGAGGCTAACAAATGACAGGAAATGCAATTACAGGCCATCTCTTCAAGTGACACCCCTCTACTCTGAACAAACACAAATGAGCACAAATCAAAGCAGTCTATGTAAGCTTGAAAACTATGCATACAGCTTTCACTGTGCCTGAACCTCTGAATATTTGAGCCAATCACTCAAGCAGTTTCCATCTCATTTGACAGGCATAGAATTTCAGGTGAGAATGTCAGCTGTTCAATATTTTAAGGTACAAGTAATTAAGACCAGCCTTATCTCATATTGCTGTATCCAGAGTCTGGAACTAGTAGTGTGTACAATGCCTCAATTTTTAATACTGCCAATATCAGGATGGTTCCTTATTTGCCACAGCACTGCATTAATCAATCATTTTATTAGGCAAAAGTGCTAAGGTGAGCAAGGTGGTTGGTGAAACTCTAATCTAATAATTTACTTTGCTGTTTGTCTTGTCTTGTTATGGTAAGAGAAGCTAGTAATCCACATGTGTCATCATCATTCAATTGTTTGGTCTAAAATGATCAGTTAAGCATCTGTGTGTATATTAGATTCAGTAGGGGTCAATTAATTTAACATATGTCTTAAATATGTAAAATATTTATAGCTATAATATCCACTTTATTGACCCTCTGACCCCACAGAACTTGATAAACTAATTGAGTACATAGAGTCAACATTTTGCTACATACTAGATAACCTTGCCCACTTAAAAAATAATAAAGGGAATTTACACCCCAAAAGTACTACATCCTATACCTATGTATTTTCTTAAACAAATGCTACCCGAAGCAATCAAACCTCTTTTAATAATAATAAACTCCTGCCTTAACATTGTCTATGAAAATTGTTTACATTAGCAGTTATCAAATGATTGATTAAAAACCTGACCTTGATCCATGTAAGCTATTAAACTATAGACCAATATCAAACCTATTTATCTCCAATATTGTAGAAAATCACCAGATCAAGAAAAACATATTTTCACTGAAATGAAACACAAACATGCACACCAAAGTTTAATTTTGCTAATTGTTAGGTGATTTAAAAAAAAAAACTTCACTGATGCACTTAATTCTTTATGCATTAGAGACTTATGTTTTTTAAACAGAAAGAAAAATCGTGACTGCTTTTTAAGTAGGGAACCAGAATGGGTGAATGAATATTGCACAACACAGGAATAAATGGGTAACTAAACCAATGAGTAAATAACCTTATCACAAGGCACCCTTTGAGCACACAAAAATGCCTAATGTTCAGGGTTGATGTGAAGGAATATTTATAATTAACTTTTTTTACCAGTGGCCAACTTTTTTTTTATTTTTGCCTGTGTTGGGGGTGCCCGTGTTCAGCATTGAATTTATTTTAGATGTCACACTTCACAGTAGTGGTTAATGGCTCATATGAAAGTAGACACTGGAGACTTTAATAATTTGCAGTTTTTCATAAGTCTTTCTGTTTTTACCTAACCACATGGGGCAATATATTTAGAGAAAATTTGTAAAATTGGTTCTTCAAAATTTCTTCCAAGTAAATGGTGATATCAAGCCCAGTCCTGCTCTCTGAGATGACCCAAGTTCTATAGAATATATCGGTAATCAATATGTGTAACTAGCATTTGAATATGTTAATAAAGTATAATTATATATATATATATATATATATATATATATATATATATATATATATATATATATATATAAAATCAATATTTACAGTGAGGGAAAAAAGTATTTGATTCCCTGCAGA